>CAIGQV010015711.1:0-16069 GCA_903798115.1 Danio jaintianensis
AATCAATAAAGAAATCTTGTGGAAAATTTATATTAAAAGGCCTTTGTTTGCCTAAGTGAGTTCCAGACAGGCACATTGAATGCTTTGCTGATTAATTGAATTAGTTTAAATTTGGGAATGGCAAGCCCATTAAACGACGCATTCTT
This sequence comes from Danio jaintianensis, assembly GCA_903798115.1. Classification (NCBI taxonomy): domain Eukaryota; kingdom Metazoa; phylum Chordata; class Actinopteri; order Cypriniformes; family Danionidae; genus Danio; species Danio jaintianensis. The sequence continues at coordinate 147 of CAIGQV010015711.1, forward strand.
AAATCACGCACTGCCATGTATGATTGAAATGAGATTTTCCACACAATAAGAGAGCTGTTAAATAAATCACATATGCATTTTACACACTCAAAGAAAAGGAGCATAACTCTTTCCGAGCAACGTCCTTCAATCTGTAGGTTCAACACTTACTGATGAGTGTTTGCTGGCAGTGGTTTGCCTGCTGACCATTTGAGGCTTCATACAATTATATACAACACTCTAGTACTACAAAAGGAATCTGTGTAGACCGCATGGAAAATTAATCTTTTATTCATTACTACAATAGTATATTAGGGTGAAAAATGTAATATTTAAGCAACTGCATGACCATTTGTACTATCAGAAACTAGAATGCTGCAAAATACTGATCTGGCTAAACATCGACCAATCAGCTGATTTTGAAGCGGAACTAATTTTTACATTTTCATGAAATGAAATTTAATTAATTATCAATTATTATTATTAATAATAATAAATATAATGATTAAAATAAAGTAATAAAATATTAATAGATTAAATTAAATGTTAAATTTGATATGAATTGTAACTAATGTTTTAATTTTATTTTAAGGTTACATATACATTACATGTGTGTGAGTGTATGTGTGTGTGCGTGCGTGTGTGTGTGTGTGTGTGTGCGCGTGTGTGTGCGATATATAAACACATCCACATACAAATTTCAATGTTAACTAGTTAACTACAACTAATTACAAAACCTTAAGCAATTTTGTTACTTTAAATAAAATGTTAGCTACAATTAAAATCTAAATGTATAAAATAAAATATAAACAGAATGTAAATATAATCATTATATTCTATAATATAAAATGTAAAAAAAAATCTTTTTTTATTTTAGTTAGTTGCCAAGGAAACATTTGTCATTTTAAATAATTTTTATTAAAGTAAAATTTAATTAACTTTTTCTTATTAAGAAAGACAAAATGATGAAAATAAAATAAAATTACTAAAACATTAGTTAAAATTAATATAAAATGTGAAGTTAAAAAAAATTATAAATTATTAATACTGATACTTTTTTATTTTAATCATTAAGCTATATTTATTAATAATAATAGTGATAATAAAAAAATAATAATATTAATCAGTTCCCCAGATTTTCACTTTAAATAGAAGACATCGAAACATAATATGGCACACAATCCTTAACGCATGTGGTCAAAACTCTACCCAGCAGCCTTTTATTTGAAATGTGTCGTTTTGATGTAAAAACTTTGATGTCACGCCAGGGAGATGTCTCACTTTAGTGGCACTGAAGGACTGCTGAAGGAGGCCACTTTTATTTTTTATAACTATCAGTTGATCATTGCTGTTTAATTATGTCGGGTGGATTTCGGAGTAGATAACATGCTGTTATCTCCCGGTTGAGAAGACTAGAAAGGATATCAAAAAGATAAAGTCCCATTCCAGCACACATAGGCTGCTGTTCGAATATTGTAATGTTCTTTTTTGTCTTTCAGCATATTTAATCTCCTGCCAAATTGATGCAGACGAACAATCAAAGAAAGCAAGAAAAATGTGTCGAGATTGGCCTATCTGGCATATTTTTTAGCGTATCTATTAACCACAGGTGCGTTTACCCTTTAAACAGATAAAGGCAATGATGAAATGAGGGCTGGGGTGAGAGAGAGGAGAGGCTCATGGCAATAATAATAGCCCAGAGGGATTAAAAGATCACATGAGTCAAGAGGTGTGTTAAACAGCATAAAATGCAGAAATGATTAGGCTGGATCTACCTCACGCTGCAGCCCCTCCACACGTAATTGAGGCCATGAGCTCCAGCTATACAATATGATTTTCAGCACAGGGTCATTCCTGTTCTGCAAGTGCCTTTTGAACTGGTTGAATTGGAACAAACGTGCAGTTTAAGCAAAAAGAGCCATAACAGAAATGTAATCTATTCAAGATGAGGGACTCAGAAAAAGTATAATGCTAAATTGAATTTAGCTATTAGCTCAATAGCTGAAATTATTATTATAAACAAAATTTTAAGAATTCTGATATTATTATAGTGGTTTATGTTTTTTATGTTTCTCAAACAGGATGGATTGATTTCAAGAACAATACAAAACACCAGAGAATTAATTATCCATGACACTCATTTAAATGCTGTGTTTTTTCTTCCACAAATTATGTTGCTTAGAAGATGAAGTTACATGATTTTCTGTTTTTCTTTTATTGTATTTTAATGGCCAGATAGAAAGGATAGACATGTGGAGGGGCAAAAAAACATGCATATACTTATGAGAATTAATAATTATGCCAATAAGAAGGAATGTTTTGTTTGAAATATTTGATTTAGAGACACACAAATCTGGGGTTACATTCACAAAATATTCTTAAAGAGAAAAATTGAGTTCAGAAAACTTAATTATCTTAAATCACCTTAAAATATGCTTGAAATTGTTTGGACTTTCATGATTATTAAAACTTTTCACAAAAACAGTTCATCGGCAAGACTTCTGCAAAACTTGCAATAGAGTCATATTATCGCAAAAGTTATTTTCTTAAAATAATATTTCCCGTTTTTATTTTATTTAATACTTTAAGACTTAAAATGAGATGAGTAAAAGTGACCCAATCCAAGTTTATGGTACTACTAAAACAGCACCATTATTATAAAACTGGTACAAATATTTCTGCCTTACCTTCAAAATTTTGCCATCAAATCTATCACAGCCAGTCATAAATCTGTCGAAAATCAGCCCATTCTGTAAATAAACAGTTTGTTAGTGTCTCACATATACAAACTATGTGATTATGTAGACCAATAGGCTGAACAATGCAATAAAATCAAACATACAGTTAAAATAATTCAAATAATTCAAAATAAAAAATAAAGAAACAAAAAAAAAGTCTTTAAGACAGATCAAGTTTAAAACAGCCACAAAAAAAGAGTTTCGAATAACACTAAACAAACCACACATTCACAGATATTTTCCCTTGAAACAGCAGAGTTTTAGAGAGTAAAATACACACGAGCTATTTGTTAGTAAAATAACAAATACTGAAAATAAAAAAAGCAAGAAGAAAAGTCTTCAGACAACATTTAAAGATAGATAAAGCGTTTAGAAGTCAAGTTTAAAACAGCCAGATGTTTTCAAATTACACCATAAACAAACACGTTTACAAACATTTCCCTCAAAACAGCAGAGTTCCAGAGAGTAATACACATGAGCTAATGAAACAGGAAATCGGATGCTCCATTAGCAGCGGATTTATTCAATCAGCTGGCTCACCTCTTAATTAAAGGAACTAATTATGCTATCGAAAGACTTCTTGGCTGGTGGCTCCAAAAGTGGTTTGGCTGGCACTCCACCCCCTCTCTTACCTCGCTGAAGGTGATGACCTTGTGATAACCCGTGTGTTCATCAGTCAAATTACTGTCCCTAGTAATGGTAATGCCAAAGCACTGGAACACTGGGGCCAACTAATCTGTATTCAAATTACATGCCACCAAACAGTAAGGTGGGCCCGCGCGGCCATAACTCAGCCGCCGTGTATTCTGGGGAGGGAGCAGCGACAGCGGCCCATATAGCCGCGGCCCCCTCCCTGCCAATCAGACATTATCATACATTTCCCAGGTGTGAGACAGGCCTTCTGGGGCGCGAGTGATATTGAGAAAATTCATCATAAGTCTCCCCTTGCAGCCGTAATGGTCAATTTAAATTAATTACGGGTGAGGGGCTGCGTGGAGGGGGTCAGTCCGCGGAGCTCGCCGGCTCTGAGGTAAACTGAGGTGTTTGCTGGTCTGTCGGTAACTTGACTTTAGCAGTTGTATGTTGTTTAATTGCCTGCTTTTGGGGTCCAGAATGATAAGTTAATATTGTTTTTCATTATTTAGTATGTTTTACAGCTATTGAAGAAATTAGGAGACTGCTTGACAAGTCATTTTCTCTGGACTTTTCTTCCAAATTTCGAACAGAAATGTCTTATTTCGAGATTAAATTTTTTTTTCAGACATAGCCTATTTTAGACAACACAATATCACAAAATAGTGTTACTTTTGAAAGATTTTAAAAACTTAAACGTTTTTTAAATTGGCAATTACGTTTGATTTTGATTTTTAAAATCTGCTAAACAAACAATGAATGTGTTATTACATTTCTATATGTCGTCACCATGTAATAGCCTATATGAAAGTTTTTTTCTGAGACTATAAATAAGGACTCATCCGTTCATTTAAGATTAATTTTACGTCATCTACACAATGCTCAAGAAAACTATTTTTTTACTCAAGCTAAACAGCATCTCTCGTTTTAGCGTGCAAGCTGCAATTTTTTACTTAGTTAAAAACCAATTTGTTCATATTGTCACTTTAAGATATTATAAAATATATTACAATATACAATATTTATGCATATGTAAAAATGCAAATGTAAAAATTATTTTATATATCATATCAATATTAAGTTAATTCGTTCACAATGTAAACTTACATAAGGATTAAATGTTGAAATTACTGCTGTTAGGTCCGATTATTGTTGTAATTTCTTGAAAATGAAATATAAACACTTACAAGAGTCAAAACCAAGTGTTAAAAAAACAATATGATAAAATATATTTTAAGGTTCAACCCGATCATCACTCAAAGCTCTTACTCAAACGAGGTGTTTCATTCATGGTGTTTTGCCGCCACCTTTTGGTGATATGAGATATAACTGTATTACTCTGGGATAAAACGCTATTTATTAAAACAAATAATAATAATAAAACACACGATTACACAAAAAATATAAATTTGACAGTTTATTCAGGAAGGCATTAATGTTTATCTGATAAACATTTTTATGCAAAAAAAATTCAAGTGCTACACGTGAATTTAGTGTTGATCTTTAAATACTACAGGTTTCCCCTTTATTTGTCGGGTAAGAAACTGAGCTCTTTACATGTCTGATTACATCCTCATAACACCTAATAACAAAAAACAATAACAACACCAAAAATAAATAAATAAATAAATAAAACGTGTTTGTAGGTGAGCTGGTAAACACAGACATTACTGTTTTTGGCCACTTGGCTATGGTTCAGATCGAGTGAAGCACTGCAGCACCGGGAGTTTCCAGCGCGAGCCGCTGTGTATCCGCAAGTCCAGCCATTCCTGCTGAGCCGCAGCCAAGTAGGACTCCTGTGGGGTGGAGGAGAGCAGCTCCGGGGTCAGCGAGCTCTCGGCTTGGGTCAGGGCCTGCTGGCAGGCGGCCTGTATGTCCATACTCTCCAGATTATTCAAACTCCCTGCTGCCGCCTGATCCATGACTTGTGCACTGTTAGGACCTGAGGAAACACAAGCATTAACATTGAGCAGATCCTGTCTGTAACCATGAGATCAACGCTCTTATCCTATAGAGTAGTCCATTTTATAGCTCATGTCATGTGACAAGTTGAATTCTCACTTACTCACTCACTCTCTTTCAGCTTACTCAACTGCAAATGTATTTACTCATCTAATTCACCCTGTGGAGGAAACCAGAGCACTCTGAGGAAACCCACATGAACATGGGGAGAAAATGCAAACTCCTGGCATTCTGGCTTAGCTGGGATATTAACCAGGTATCCCAGGTATTCTTGCTGTGAGGTAACTGTGTCAACCACATAGCCACCATGGTGCCCCACAATTTGAAAACTACCAAAGTCTAGAGACTTTGAAACTACTCACTGTATCCTGGTTACCACTCTGTTATTACACACTAAGTCTTAAAAATAATCTTATATACACAACATAATTTTTTACATATATTTTTGTGGAAAATGGCACACTATTACTCAAGTTTGTGGTAAAAAATAGGTATTTGTTTTATTAACTTAATTAAAAAGCTTTAAGTTAAAATTACTTTAATTTATCAAAGATGCACTAAATTTAAAACAGCGTTACATAGATAATTTGTTGAAACATTTCTATTTAAAATAGTTACTATTATTTATTATTAAACTACAACCCCAAATCAGAAAAGGTTGGGACAGTATGGAAAACACAAAAAAATAAAGTAGTGATTTCTAAATTTACTTTGACTGTACTTCATTGCAGACAATATTCCAATTTTGGTTCTTGCAACACATTTAAAAAAAGTTGGGACAGGAGCAATTTAGAGCTAGTAATCAGGTAAATTGGTTAAATGGTGTGATTTGAAACAGGTGATGTCAACAGATGATTGTAATTATGATTCGGGTGATTCAAGGAATCTGGAGGAATCTCAGTGCGTAAAGGACAAGGGCGCAAGCCTAAGCCGAACAACCGTGATCTCCAATCTCTCAGGCAGCACTGCATCAAGAATTGTCATTCATCTATAAGCGATATCACCACATGGGCTCAGGACTACTTTGGCAAACCTTTGTCAAGTACCACAATATGTAGTTACATCCACAAATGACAGTTAAAACTGTACTGTGCCAAAAGGAAGCCCTATGTTAACAGTGTCCAGAAGCGTCGTCGACTTCACGATGTCAAGTGGAAACGTGTACTGTGGTCAGATTAATCAGTATATATTTTTATTTTATTCAGTAATATTTTGGGGGAGAAATGGATGCCATGTGCTCCGGACCAAAGAAGAAAAGGATCATCCAGACTTTTACCAGCAACAAGTCCAAAAGCCAGGGTCTGTCGTGGTATTGGGTTGTGTCAGTGCCCTTGGCAAAGGTAACTTGCACTTCTGTGATGCCACCATTAATGCTGAAAAGTACATAGAGATTTTGGAGCACAATATGCTGCCTTCTTTTCCAGGGATGCCTATGCATATTTCAACAAGACAATGCAAAACCACAGTTTACAGACATTACAAGGTCCTGGCCGCAGAGGAAGAGGATACAGATACTTGACTGGCCTGTCTGCAGTCCCAATTTGTCATCAATATAGAATGTTTGGCGCATTTTGAAGTGCAAAATGCAACAATGAAGACCCCGTACTGTTGCCCACCTTAAGACTTGTTTGGAGGAAGAATGGGACAAAGTTACACCCAAAACACTTCATCACTTGGTGTCTTCAGTCCCTAAACGTCTTTTAAGTGTTGTGAAAGGAATGGCAACATTACAAAGTGGTAAATGCTTTGCTGTTCCAACCTTTTTTGAAATGTGTTGCAAGAACCAAAATTGTGTTTATTTTGAAAAAAATTTAAATCATGATGAACACATTAAATAATGTTTGTTGTTTTGTCTGCAATGAAATACAAGTCAAATTTAATTTAGAAATCACAACTTTCTTTTTTTTGTTTGCGTTTTCCATACTGTCCCAACTTTTTCTGATTTGGGGTTATATCAATTATTAATAATAACTGTGTACCAATAATATATTTTTTTTTAAATATTGATTGGCAAATTAGCATATTAGAATAACTTGTGTAGCATAATGTGATACAAAACAAACAAAAATAATAGAATAGATATCACCTTTTTGAAAACAGCTATATTGTCCAAGATACTTACACCTTTTCTGATTTTGACTAATGCAGTAACATGCACCTTTTGTAAAGCTGCTTTTGAAGAATAATTACTGTAAAAAGCACTATACAAATAAACTTGAATTGAACTGAATGTAAAACTTTAGCAATGGCTGCTGAAAAGCTATCTTTGCCATCACAAAAATATAATTTTATATTATCAGATTTTTTATAGTTTCAGAAGTTTATACGTTTTTTAAATTACTATATTTCTACTTTTTACTGTATTTTTGATCAGAAAAGAGCCTTTTTAAAAATGTTGTTAACTCACAGCAGTGTCTGAAGGGCTCCCAGCCGCGAGAGGGCAGGTAGGGTTTTGCCATAGGTTGCTGAAGCAGGCACACAATTGCATTATCCACCTGATGAAAGACACGTAGTGACAGCAGCTTCTGATGCAGCTCCTCTGAAAGAGTGTATTCCTCTGAACGAATCAAGTCTCGAATCAAGTCGAAGTCTTGTTTTAGCTGAAGAGCTCCCTGAATACTGCAGTGAATGAAGAACTGATGTAAACAAACAGTGAACAGAGGAACAGATCATTATTCACTGAACTCCACTTCTCTAACCTGAATTTGATCTTCTGTTTGAGGATGTGCTCCATCCAGGCCTCCATGAAGGCAGTCATAGCCTCAGTGAGAGCAGGAATTCGAGCATTATCTGGCAGATGCTGAACACCCTCCAGAACCTGACCGATCACACTCTGAACCGCACATGCTGCGTAATCACTAGGACTGCTGGGCAACTCTGACAAAACAATTTTAAGCATATTTAGAAGGAGTCTGAGCAGTCTATAAGCAACATTGTAACCTAGTGTACATTTTGATTCACTGCATTTGTACCAGTTTTGTGATTGATCCTCCAGTGCTTTGCTGAAGGCATGGTTTGCTCAAAGATTTCCGTTGACATTTTCTTGCAGTCCATGGAAAAGGTCCTCAGAACAAGATCAGAAAAAGTCTGCAGAGTAAGAGATTTTATTTTAACAAGGCATGTTGTGAAAGTGCTCATATCAATCATTATTTTATAGTTTCCAGGTTGTTATTAAATATTTACTGTAAAACTCAAAGGTTTTGTACCAGGATTTAATTTGCTGTTGTTGTTGTTTTAAGACCAAATATGCTCACCAAAACATGTATTTATTTGACCAGAAATTTACATAAATTAAAATAACTCTTATAAATTCATTACATTTTCATCTGATGGCAAAACAAAAATCTCAGCAGTCCTTTCTTCAGGTTTCCTTCCCACATGATCCTTCAGAAACGATTCTAATATGCTGATTTGCTGCTCAAGAAACATTCATTCATTTATTCATTCATTTTCCTTCTGCTTAGTCCCTTATTTATTAGGGGTCGCTACTGCGGAATGAACCGCCAACTATGCCGGCATACGTTTTTACACAGCGGATGCCCTTTCTGCTGCAACCCAGTACTGGGTAACACCGTTACACTCTCACATTCACACACACACACACTCATACACTCTGGCCAATTTAGTTTATCCAATTCACCTATAGTGAATGTCTTAGGACTGTGGGAGAAACTGGAGCACCTGGAGGAAACAAACCCACGCAAAAACGGGGAGAACATCCAAACTGGCACAGCCAGAACTCGAACCAGCAACCTTCTTGCTGTGAGGTGACAGTGATAACCACTGAGCCACCGTGCCACCGTTTCTTATTATTATTATTATTATTAAAGTTAAAAACTGTTGTGCTGCTTAATATTTTCAGGGAAACAATGTTAATTATTTTCAGGATTTGAACTGCATGTGAAATTAAATTTGTGCCACTTTTGATCAAACCAATTAATCCTTGCAGAAGAAAAGAAAGAAAACTGTAATTCAAACGTTTCCTTTTCATATCACACCAAGGGAGAGTTATGTAAAAATGACATTTCTATCCTCACATTCACATCTTTGCAAACCTGTATTATTTCTAAGGGTGTAGCATTGAAGAAGATGATCTTACTTAAGACACCAAACCATTTAGTTCACTAATGACTTTCATTTTATGAACAAAAATGCCCATGTATCAAAGCATCATGATCTTCTTTTTTGAGGAATGGAAGAGGAAAAAAGTCACACAGATTTGAAATGGCACAAAGGTGAGTAAGTAATGACAAAATGTAAATTTTAGGGTAAACATCCCATTAAAAAATTTATGCAAGCAAGTTATAATCCTGCTAGAATTTCTCACTTGTAGGTCTGTGAGTGCCTGAGAGAGTGAATCTGTCTGCTGAACTATCAGAGGGTGAACGGAGTCTCTGATGACGACTCGAGTAAAGTGAACCAGGCTTTCAACTGAGTCCTTGAGATCCTTATAACAAGATAAACAAAGGTTAGATCAAAATATGAACAAAATTCTTGGAAGTGATTTTTAGCACAGTATATATTTAGTTTACCTTCAGATCTCCTTGTGTGACCAGCAGAAACTTAGTAAGTGACCAGGAGGCCAGAAACTGGTAGGCTTTACTAATAACCCAGTTAGTAGAGGAGTGGACAGTGGAGACAGACCTACACAGCAATGCCAGATGATTTCCCTTAAGACTCTTGGATTCACTGTCACCTAGTCAAACACGTAACAAGTATATTTTAGTGCCAACAGGATGAGGAAATTGATCTTATGTCTCTTGATCATTTCCAAAATAGTAATATATAAATGACTGGTGCATGCATTGTTACCAAGGCAAAACAAAAATACTAGTATTATTGCATTACATGCATTTTCACAACTGATTTTGTTTCTGTTATTACTTTTAATTTGCTAAATAAATATTTATCAAGGATGCATTCAATCAGGTGACCATCCAGACTTTTAATCAAATGTTTTCAACTTTCAATTCATTAAAGCCAGGGGGGGGTTAAAGCCATTTTATGCATTCAGAGTTATTTATGCGGTTAAAAGGTTAGACTAATGCTTAAATATGGGTCAAGTTTCAATACATGTTTTGGACGTAACAAAGACTCTTTCTTTATTTTACTTCCGGGTCGGAACTTTGCAAAATTATTTTTCAACCCCGGCTTTTGGTTACATATCCAAGGGCAAAAAAAACAGGTGTGTGACCAGTGTGAGAGCACGCCCATCACCGCAACAGAGCTACACAGGATTTGGCTGAGAATGAGTTCAAAAAAGTGTGCTTTTGGATCTGAGGGAAAGCTGATCTTGTTCAGCAATGGTTGATTTAACCCTTTGACGTGTAAGTTTTAAATACTTCAGCTGAGCCCCCTTTGTGAGTTATTTAGAATGCATCACATCATATTTCCATGGGGAAACATCTGGTTTATGACATGACAAGCCGCAGCCCCATGCACTGCAAAGGAGATTAGAGCTGCTGGATTTACAGCACATCAATTATTATATATAACTATTGTTAACTGTGGTAAACAGTTTGCTCTACATCGTAAATTAGGCACAATATCACAAAATCGTGAATTTTAAAGTTATGTGTTTTTTGTAAAATGTATTCTGTGCAGTTTATGAGCATTTAAGTATCTTCTAATTGAACATTCCTATAGTAAAACCCCAAATGAAACTCTTGATGGAACAGGGTTATTATTCTGGGTTCTGACATCACTTCAGCAACACTGTATTTGGCTCAGCCAATAAAAGATATTTAATCAGATTTAAAAAAAAACAACAACATGTTATTATCAACCCTTAAGAACAAAAGAAACTTGTTTTAAAGTGATTCAAAAACAGTGGTATTTGTTAAAATATGACAAAGCCTGTCTAGATATCTGTTATACTGAAGATGGCAAAAGTGTAAAGCTAAGTACCTGACTCTATGTCTGGGTGTTGCAGTAGCTGAAGAACTGTATGGAGAGGCAGGAAGCGCTGAAGAATGAGATCCATGGTGGCAGTCCTTATTGCACATCTTTCCTGTTTAGCTCCCGGGACACATTTTTCTTTCAGTCCTGAGCCCAGCGACAAACACATCACTGCAGAACAACAGGATACATTCAAAATACCAGCAACTTCAACCAGTAATCATTCAGTCATTATTTGGTTAATGTAACTTACTTTCATCCCACTGAGTGAAGGCAGCAGTAGAAAATAAATAAAAGCAAAAATCGCTCAAACTTTCTTTACATTCCTCTGGAACGAGGTCTAGAAAGACATAAGAATGTAAAATAAAGAACAAAGAATGTAAAATAGCTATAAAAAGGTTTTAAAAAAATAAAACAAATCTCTTTAATTTTACAATAAAAGACAAAAAAAAAAAAAAAAAAAAAATCTCTTTGATTTTACAATAAAAGACAAAAAAAAAAAAAACTGAATCCAGAAATCAGTTCTTGAACTTAATTATTACTTGAACTTATATTATTTTATACTGTGCAATCAAATGTTTTATAATTAATGTGAACATTGAGTGTAGAGTAGTATATAGTCCTTTTTTATTTTCAAGTAATACTGCCTGGTTATCAAAACTATCTATCAATAATAATATGGTTCTCCTAAAATTTCTATCAAACAATTCTGGGAAAATAATGTATCACTGCTAGGGGATAGTTCACTCAGAAATGAAAATTCTCACATTTAATACTCATACTCAGTTCTAAACTTTTATGAATTTCTCTCTTCTGCACAAAACAAGATATTCTGAAAATTATTGGGAAAAAGCCACTGACATCCATAGTAGGAACAAAAATAAAATACTGTGGAAGTCAATGTTTTCCAACGTTCTTCAGAATATCTTCCTTTGTGTTCAACTGAAAAAAGAAACTCAAACTGGTTTGGAAATAGTGGAGGATGAGTAAATGATGACAGAATTGTACTTTTTGGCTGAACTATCCCTTTATCAAGAATATTAAGCTGTACAAATTTACTTGACTTTTTTTTCAACCTCAAAACATTTAAACAGTAATTTTCACACCATACAGACACAGTACCTTCAATATATGAATGTTTGAGCCACGAGACCAAAAGTAGCAGCATTTCATCATTCCACTGGTTGATGCTTCCCAAGGTGCTGTTATATGGCTGATAATAAAAGTGTCTTACGACTGCTTTACCAAATTCCTTCCACAGAAGTTTCTTATAATTAGAGAAGAGCTTCATGCAAGCATCAGACTTTCTGAGATCCACTGCAGCAGCATCGTGGCTCCTGGAGCTCATTCTGGGTCTGTTTAAAAGCCTCTCCTCTCCTTCACTTGCCCTACGGCATATCTCCACAGAGTCCTCAAGATCGACAGACCTGTCTAACGGAGGCTTTTTGGGAATATGCGGAGCCAAGAGATTTGTTGAGGTCACTAGAACTTGAAAGAGAGTATCGAGACACTCTCTATCCCGAGAGATAAACAAAGCGAACGGGAGATTTGAGGACCAAAGTTTGTGAAGGGGCTTTTGAGGTGCGTCATCAACTGCAGCTTGAGGTTGAAGTTGTACTGTATGTATGTTTATTGTGGGTGATGATAAAAGTCGACTATTAAGTTTAGCGGGACTTTTGAGTTTCTTGGGGTTATTCGCCAATAGGAGATTACTCTGCTGGGAAGCCCATGTGTAAAGTTGCTTGGCTGCTTTCTGTGCTCGACTCTGAGCAAGAATCATCATTAGCTGCTCAACGGGGAATATTGTAGGACCGGTTGCTTTTCGAAGTGTGCTAGATCCCAACTGAGGCCAATCAGAGTTGAGCTTTGAGCTCCATGTGGACATCCTACTCTGGCTTTTTATGTCTTCTATGATCTCGTTGTACAGCTCAACCGCACACAGCAAGTCCACCAAGGCATCTCGGGGCACACGGTCCAGCTGGGCAGCAGTGAGAGCCGAAAGAGCAGTGTAGATGCACTGCTCCAACAACTGCATGGCTTTGAAGGCCAGCAGACATAGAGTTTGCCGCATGGACGAAAGGGTCTCTTTGCAGCTGAAGAGGGCACGACGGAGACGAAGGTCAGAGCGTGCTTTGGTCCAGAGCAGATCCCAGTGGCTCGCATGAACTTGCATTTCCTGACACAAAGCTCTAAGGTTGAGATTCCACGTGGAGTTTGGCTGCTCTGTCACTTGGCCCTTGTCAGGCAAAAGCAGTTGAGTCTTCTCTAACACCGAGCCCAGTTGAGCAACAAAGCAGGTGGCCACTTGTGTGCGTCGGGCATATTCGTGGAAGAAGAGCAGCTGGGCTCTTTGGTCCATCAGGTGTTGGAGCTGGCAGTAATGCTGGCAAAAGGCTGCAGCCTGAGGATGGTGGTAAAACTCCTCTACCTCTGAGGAAGAGAGACCCCTGATACAGCCAAACGGTCTGCTTCCTGCAGGATCATGGAGAATGTGGCACTGAGAGCTGAGGCTCTGCAGAGTTTCTCCAAGACGCTGGATACTTCTGGAGGAACAGGAAGTGATGCTCTCGCTCTCAGAGTCCCAGCAGCCATCTTTGCTCTTCTGCCTCATGAGCCACTTCAGGCTTGGGTTCAAACGGTTACGAAACAGAGCCTCTGCCCTCTGGAGGGATTTAGTGAATGGACTTTGGTACCAGGAAGCTGGGAGAAAACAGAAAATCAAACAAATGAACAAAAAAACTGCTTGAAGGCCAAACAGAAAACATGGCTCTATAATTTCCATCGTCATGGGTTTTATTCAAAAGGAATGAATGAATTGATTATATGTATACCTTGAATGCAATGCAAGTGGCTTTAGGTGAAATTACTTACAAAATGCATTGTAAAAACTGTACTGTACTGTAAAGCTTTTGTGATTATTTTTAAGGCTTTTGTGAGTTTTATCCTGTCTCTGTAATAATTGTGTTGGGTAGTGGGCATTTTTTAAAGCTTATAAAAGCCCATAAATCCATTGTAAAAATAACCCATGCACTTAAAAGAAAATAAAAAGATTATTTAGAAAGTAAAAATCACTGACTTCAGGCATATCGCTGACTCGATGGATGATGTAAGATGCATTTGTAGTTGAAGAGCAAGAGTAATACCCTGCTGTTTAACATTGTACAGAAACACCAAGCCACTAGTTTTCACTCATCTTCTGTTGTAAACAAACTGTGTGGTAAGTTTCTGTGAGATGTGTCTTTTTATGGATCTTCTGTAGTATCTTACATCATGTGTCATACATCAAGTCAGATGTCAGCCAAGAAGTTGTCTTGAATGCACAGCCACCAGAAATCAGTTAATTACCTACAAATGACAAATATTTTTGTTCTAAAACACATCTATCCGCTTCAAAAGACTTGTGTTAACCTGGTGGTGTATGGGTTAGTATTATGACTAATTTGACTAATCAGATCTCCTCATAGACAAATCAAAAACATTCTGGTAGGTCTGCAAGACGAGTTGAGAAACACTGCTTTCTATACTGATGCAGTGATTACATATTTTTGTAGCCCAGTCCAGCATTTAAAATTACCACTGTAACTTTGACAAAAAACACAAAAAGGCTTTTCCGCTGACTTTTGGATTATAGCAGAAAATAAAATGTATGATTTATGAAACCTAAACACAACCTAAAAAAGAATTATTATTTAAAACCTACAACTTGAGATATATACTTATGAGTTTAGATTAAAATAGTTAGCAACCAGAGAAAAAAAAGGAGAATAAATACCAACAAACCTTATTTCCAGCATTGAACCAAAAATATATTTTAAAAATGCTTTAAATTCAGGATTATGCTTTAACTGTCATTTATTTCCAGTCATGAAGACCTTTGCATTTAAGTGACATCTATTTCTGTAACATTTCTGAAAGTTTAACTTACTATCATATTTGTCATTGGAAATATATTCATCAGGAAGTATCTCTGAATAGTAACATGGCCTCTGTAAAAAGAAAACACAGATGAGCAGTGATAAACAGATGGATTGCATTAGCATACTTTTTCAAATTTAAATCAATAACAAATCGTTAAAGCAATACACATTAAACATGAGTCATTGGGTCTGACCTGTCCATTATCACAATGTTGAATATCAGGACTTTCAGCAGCAGAACTGTCTGTTTTATCTGTTTGAAATTTCAGAATACAAGCAAATGTTCAAACTTCAATGCTATTGGTTTCTACTTATCATCATTAATAATTTTACCATATGCTCCCTAACATATACTGACATCACCTGTCAAAATTTGGACGTAGCTTAACCTTTAAAAATGTGAATTTTTCAAACTTTTTTTTTAATGTAAAATTATTTGTTCATATTTTTAATGGTTGAGTTATACTGTATAGCGCAGAAAAAACACAAGTGTCCACCGATTTTATTTTACTCTTACAATTGTGTTCTTTAATCTCTTCTTTCTAGGTATGGAAGGTAATTCCTGCCAATTTTAAATAAATCAAATAAACATTGGAAATTAAAATGAAAACCAGATTAACAATTTCATTTTAAAACACTGTTCGTAAATTATCTGCCAAAATTGAAAATGAAATGAAATTATTTAATTTTCATTTTTACTGTGACAACACATCGTCCCTTTCAAATCGATAAATAAAATGAAGTTGCCCATTTAACATTTCATTTTCACTGCATTTCCGCGTCAAGACTGCCAATA
>CAIGQV010015715.1:12909-35776 GCA_903798115.1 Danio jaintianensis
TGCAGCCCTAGACTGGTTACACACTGAAGCTCAGCAGGGCTGAGCCTGGTCAGAACCTGGATGGGAGACCACATGGGAAAAACTAGGTTGCTGTTGGAAGTGATGTTAGTGAGACCAGCAGGGGGTGCTCAACCTGTGGTTTGTGTGGGTCCTGATGCCCAAGTAAAGTGAAGGGGACACTGTACTGTCAGTGAGCTCCGTCTTTTGGATGAGACATTAAAAATTCGATGGCACGTCTCGTAAAGAGTAGGGGTGTAACTCTGGTGTCCTGACGAAATTCCCTTCATCGGCCCTTACCCATCATGGCCTCCCAATCATCCGCATCAACCAAATTGGCTCCATCACTGTCTCTCCACTCCTCCTATAGCTTGTGTGTGGTGAGCGCACTGGCGCCATTGTCCTGTGGCTGCTGATGCATCATCCAAGTGGATGCTGCATATTGGTGGTGGTGTGGAGAGACCCCCCTTCATGATTGTGAAGCGCTTTGGGTTTATGGCCATACACACTAAATGCACTATATAAATACACATAGCATTACATTACATAATTAATCATTGTAATAAATGAAATATGTTATTAATAATTTCAAATGACTGTTATATTTAAAAGATTTAAAACGTCATTTTAAATTTCAGTAAGTCATTTATTTACATGAGCGTAAACAGTTCTGTCACAGTGTTTGAAGTTTGTTGTAAAAAGCCTGAAGCGAAACTATTTGAGAGCCACGGATCAGACAAGTTCCTCTGAATCTATACCGTTTGAATGTTGGATCAACATTCGGGCTTATTTGAATGCTTAACAGCGAAGACTTTTACATAACACCACCGGCAATGTGCTAATGTTTAGCGAGCGTATAGTGTGTGCAAACAGGAAGGTATGCGACTATGGCCGTGTGTTAAAAAAACCGGGCCAATCTGCAGTTGCTTTTTTTTTATTTGTTTCTACACCCAGGTGATGTAATTTCCCCTCTGGCTGGGGTTAGTCATTCATTAGAAGGATAGCAGTGGCTGAAACAGCAACAGGCCTGCAGTGATCTCTTTCTGGCAGCCGGCCGAGAAAAATTTAACACTTAGTGTTTGTGCCTAGAGAGGGCAACACAACACTCCTGTGAAGACCAGCAGTTTTTTTTACTTTTATTTTATTTTATTTTTTTGTGTGTGTGCTTTTTCTTGAATCGACTGTTTTCATCCTCCTGGGCCAACTAAATCTTGGGCGCACAATCTTACTGTACTCTCTAGCACTGGCGTTCAGCTCGGCTTCACGCGGATCTGTTTGTTTCTAATTATATTTGTCGATCCTTCATCTCACAGGGCTTCAGAAATAATATTGGAGAGGCAGTCAGTTCTGGCATCAATGCTTGATTTAATAGCGCTGCATTTGTAATATTAACAGTATTGGGTGTTATTAGTTACAAAGTAAGTAGTTTCTAATTACTTTTACTCTGAAATTACTTTTGATTTTAGATCATTTAATTACAGTTACTTATAATATGTTTGCTTTAAAAGTGTACATAAATTAAACAGTTCTGTAAAAATGAATTCAGAGAAATTCAGAGCGATTGTTTATTTGTTACACTAATATATTTGGCAGAATAATTCTATTTTTCATCTTTATCAAGACAATTGCATATGCTTAAGAGAACAATTCAATCAGAAATTAGCTCATGACAATATACACTGTAAAAAATATCGTTAAATTAGCAGTTTTCCATATTTTGTGATTCATGTTTTTATTTTGCCACACTTATTTATGCTTTTAAATTGCATTGTGGGACCTTGATCTTTCTTCCAACTACTTTTAACCTTAAAAAGTTTGAAAAAGTTACTTTTATGAACATTTTTAATAGTTTAAAGTGATCTATTGTCTGGGTTGGTGTTGTATAATATGGTAAAAAAAAGCTTGTAATAAACTGCCAGTTCATTTTCTGTTATTTTACAGTCGTATTTCTCCATCTATCATTTTAAACTACTAAAATGTCAATAAAAATCACTTTGTTAAACTGTAAAGTTGAATTTTCAACATCACAAATTGACAGAGCAGAGATCAACATCCCATAATGCAATTCACCACACATCCAACACATTAGTTGATAATAATAACCACTAGTCACTATCATAGTGAAAAGTAGATTAACTACATTTGTAATGAAATAACCTCAAGACATTTTGTACAAATACAAAGGCACAACGAAGATGTAGTGATCATCTTACATATATATTCATTCATTCATTTTCTTTTCGGCTTAGTCCCTTTATTAATCTGGGGTCGCCACAGCGGAATGAACCGCCGACTTATCCAGCATATGTTTTACGCAGCGGATGCTCTTCCAGCTGCAACCCATCACTAGGAAACACCCATAAATTCTCATTCACACACATACACACTGTAGACAATTTAGCTTACCCAATTCACCTATAGCGCATGTCTTTGGACTGTGGGGGAAACCGGAGCACCCGGAGGAAACACACTCCAACACAGGGAGAACATGCAAACTCACAGAAATGCCAACTGACCCAGCCGAGGCTCGAACCAGCAACCTTCTTGCTGTGAGGCAACAGCGAGCCACCGCGCCGCCCATCTTACATATATATCACATTATATATACATATACGTGTGAAAATATAGCTCGTGAAAATACCACATTTAATAGCGTTTTTACTCCAAACTCACTTCATAACTACAGTCGAGTGTTTGAAATAAATCCTACTGTGAGTTGATTCAATAGTCGTCTATTAATTAGTCACGCTGAATCATCGAAAGCAGCTAAATCTTTTGTTTATTCAGCAACGGCTATGGGGATTTCCTATAGTTGAATTTATGAATATGAAAAAGGAGAAAATGTTGGACTCTCAAAGATCTTTAATGTGCGACTTCTAATACAATTTTGTTGCTTCGGCAGGAGAAAAAAAAACTTTTGGTCTCTGTCTGGAGTCTTTTCTTAATCTGTTGTAAATTACAAAACACTACTTTCTCTTTTTTTACAAAAATAAAGATACAGAACTACTCCCTTCCAACGCCAATCTTTCATTCGTGATTGTATTTCACAGAAAAAATATGTGTCATTTTTAAAGGGAGGGATTGTTTTGGCAAGAGCTCGGCGCTGCTCTCACTGTTTTTCAGCGTTTAATTGGACCCAGTTGTTCTAGAGTCCCTTCACTCGTAATATGATTGTTTTAGTGTGTGTGTGTGTGTGAGAGAGAGAAAAAGAGAGAGAGAGGTTTTAACGCTGTGTCGACAGACTCCGCACTGGCAAAACTCTTGAATAGCATTTATGTGACATAAGAGCAGAACTAAACAGGGTTGGTGCTTTATAAATAGATTCCATATCAGATTCCAGCAAGCACTGTGCGCTTTGTCTAACAGGCATAGTTTGCATATCCATATGAAAAACCTCCAGTACTGCGTATTTACAGTTGAAGTCAGAATTATTAGCCCTCCTGTATCATTTTTCCCCAGTTCTGTTTAACGGAGAGAAGATTTTTTTTAACACATTTCTAAACATAATAGTTTTAATAATTCATTTCTAATAACTGATTTCTTTTATCTTTGCCATGATGACAGTACATAGATAGGGCTGGGCGATATGCCCTTTATAAAAAATCCCCGATTTAATTGTTTCCCCACCCCACAAAAAAAATGCTTGGAGTTGAAGGTTATTAACATTTATAACCTTATCATGATTATAATTATAGAATATAAAGAAAAAAAGTTGTCATTTAAAGATAAAATTTAACAAGCTCTATTTATTGCATACAAGACTTTTATAATAATAATATAATTGACACCATTTTATACAATTATACTGAAAGTAAACTCGTAATGATTGCTTTTATTTGCATCAGGTAGCTGTATCTGGTAGATTAGTCTAGTGCAGTGGTCCTCAACCTTTTTATCATCGCGGACTGGTCAACGTTTGACAATTTTGGGGTGTTGCGGTGGTTTGTAGGTTGCTAGGCGACCATCAACCAATTTCTCAGAGGATGACAAGCTGACAAAACATTGCTGTCACTCTGATACAAGTTTTTTTTATGGAGAAAATTACAAAGCACTGCAGCGTTTGGGTGTCCTGTGTTTGTCTGAGATAATTTGTCGACCAAAATGTGTGTATTCCATACAAGCTGAAGCTGATCGGTCAGTTTATGTCACGTGACTCGCAGTGCACTCGCGGGATTCATTCAACTGGGTGCGCGCAAGCCGCGCACCCTTTATTGGAAATAATGAACTTGCGCGAACTCTAGAAAAGACGCAATATGCAAATGGCCGCATTTACGATCTCCAGCAGTTGATCTTCTTGCACAGACATGGTGGATTTACCTGATTTGTTGACAAATGGGTTGCGGATCCATTAGCTCGCGGGTCCTTCACTGGGCCTTTCCCCTTAGCAAAGAAACTTTCCAAAGACGTCTGTTTCTTACTAATTTTGCTGCTTGTGGGTTAAATTTGCACGCTCAAGTGACCGAGATGTAAGTGAGAGAATACGTCATTTTTTAAAAATAAAAGATCTTTCAGACTCAGATGATAAATAAAACGGAAATAATTAATGATTTCTTGTGCGGCCCAGTACCAATTGATCCACGGACCGGTACCGCTCCGCGGCTCGGTGGTTGAGGAACACTGGTCTAGTGCACTGAGCGAGTTTTGTCAGTGTTGATATTTACAGTACTCAACGTCTTTGCAGCGGGGTCACATAATTTATCCAAAAACAGCAACGTTGGATTCCAACATTAGATGATAAATTCCAACAGTCATAGATATCTACATCGTATATACCTATGAGTAACAGTTCCTTTCATATGTGCGTCTTCTCCATTAATTGTCTTATCCGTTAACGTCACTTCTCACTGTGAGAATACAGTTTCAAATGCGCGTGTCTCGCGGTGAATGCGTGATGGAGAGCTCTGAATTATGCCGTTTTTTTTGTCAGGTGTGTTTGTGCGTCTGTGTTGTTTTTCATTTCATTTCGTTTCATTACATTTCAAAGAGCGCAACATTTCTCCGAGTTCTCCCAGCTCGCTGCATGTTGTTTGTGTGTTTCTATGGCAATGCCGGGGGAACTACGGGAGCCCAGAGAGGAGCGTCACGTGTTAGGGAGAAAACCGATATTTATTCAAACAAATCGATGTGAACTTCACACTCGAGTTAATCGATAAAATCGATTTATCGCCCAGCCCTAACTATAGACATTTTTCAAGATACTAGTATTCAGCTTAAAGTAACATTTAAAGGCTTCACTGGGTTAATTAGGTTAACTAGGCAAGTTAGGGTAATTAGGCAAATCATTGTATAATGATAATTTGTTCTGTAGGAATTAGAAAAAAATATTTCTTAAAAAAATTTAAAACTGCTATTATTCTAGCCGAAATAAAAAAAATAAGACTTTCTCTGGAAGAAGAAATATCAGAAATACTGTGAAAAATTCCTTGCTCTGTTAAACATCAATGGGAAATATTTGAAAAAGAAACAAACATTTATCATTTTGACTTCAACTGTATACTACATAATGGTCGCAAATGGTGTGCAAATATGCTTGTAAATTTTCTCTTTTTTTTGAGTGTCAGTGGCTTCAAAGGATCCAGGGAAGGGCGCCCATGTCTTATTAGCTGCTTCTTTCAGCTGTTATTTGAATTACAAACCTGAAGATTCGCAGTTACGCAGGAATTGTGTGGCGGAGATCCAGACGCACATCTCTGCTGTCTGGCATCAGGCCATGTTTGTGTTTGAATCCCTCAGACATATTTATAGTTCAAATGAAATCAGCACTCCTCTTGTAGGTAACATTCTGTAACGTGTTTTTTGCTTTGCTGTGGCGGATCGTGTTGAGGATGTGAAAAACATATGACATATTTTCATAATTGAGTCAGTTGTGGTTAGGTAGACTTAAAAATGTCTTTTTAAATTGCATATAGGAAAGCGCTTAACAAATAATTAAGATATTTTATAGTTTTGAAAGAAGTCTTTCATGCATTTATTTGATTATAGTAATAATAATAATAATAATAATAATATTATTATTATTATTTAATCTTTTCGTAATAATAATTTTTAATTACTATAATTACTATTATTATTATTATTATTTTATTATATTAATAATAATTCAAAGAAATAATAAAAATAATAATATACTTTCATAATAATAGTAATAATAATTGGCAATAATAAGTAATTAATAATAAAAGTATTATTATTATTATTATTATTATTAAATCTTTTGGTAATAATATTAATAATAATAATAATAATTAGTATTATTATATTAATAATAATTCAAATAAATAATAATAATAATAAAACAAAATAATAATAATATTATATAATATATATTTAATATATATGTATATATATATATATATATATTATTTTTTTAATAATAATTATTATCATTATTATTATTATAAATATATAAAGTTATTTTTATATTGCATGTACTTTGGTTTTTGGTTAGTTTGATATTAAAATGTTAATTGCTTAAACGCTTGCAGTAATGACCTGGAGTAAATACAAATTCAAATAAAAAGGCGTTAATTATTATTACATTTCAGATAAACACAACCTTTACTCCACTGCCTCTGCCAAACTGCACAACTGAGTCATTCTGGAAAGCAAGCTGTTCATTTAGTTTTTCCTGTATGTTTGTTTTTAGGCTCTCAAAGTGCCAGCTCCGTCGACTTGCGTTTTATGAATCACCAAGGACCAGCTAAAAATATTCCTTAATGTGCTGTAGAAGAAAAAAGTACACCTACGTTTCCAATGACCTGAGAATTAATAGGATATGTTCGTTTTTAGGGTGAACTATCCCTTTAAAGCACGATTATTAGAGTTGAAATGTGTGGTTGACATGAGTATTTGAGCAATTCCAGCGTTATGGATGTGACATTTGCAGCAAAAACTTAAAACATAAACTCACAGAGAAAGTATATGTTGACATTATATTGAAACATCTGTTTAGATTTTCTAAAACAACTAACCAAAGAGTTATGTGATCAGAAAAATATTAATCTGTAAACATATTTTATATTTCAAATGAGGAAAATAAACGTGCGTTATGGATGTGACCACAAAAGTCTGCAAGTTTACAGTGTACAACATACTTTGTAGAAATTCTGTGAATTAAACTGCACAACCCGAAAGAAATAATGCTAATCACAAGGATAAGAGTTGGCTCTCTATAGAACAAACTTGATTGATTTTATTTTATTTGACATTTTTGCATTTATGAGGAAAAAGCTTCGTTATGGATGTGACATCTGGATGTGACATGTGAAATTGTCACATATGCATGGGCGTAAATTTCATTTAACAGAAGGGGTGGGACAATAAATATAAAAGTTTCTCATGAGCAATTTTTGAAGGGGACAAAAATAATACAGTCAAATTGTACATGTATGAATGTACTTATATACGTCCAGAAGTGTTCACGTTAATAAGACACTTAAGAACAGAATAGAAATTAATTATACAAAAAATACAGTGGGATCAGTTCGGACGTAGCACAGTGCTCATTTAGTAAATGCACAGCTAAACAATATGCTAATTGCGGCCGTTAATGTTAAGTTAACATTATCCCAAGTCGTCACAAATAAAACAATGCATGGGAAACGGCTTTGGTCGGCGTGTTAGTTGCAGTGCACTATGCAACAAGCTATTGTAGACAAGCTAACGCTAACTAGATAAGTAATATTTTAATCGATAATATAGAAGATTCATGGAAAATTATAATGGTAATCAGCATTTTTGCCGCAACTAATTTATGTATGAGTCTGCATCAACTACATTAAAAAGAATTGCTTTATTTACAGGGAATAAAATACCCTACTTACTGGAGTTCAACATTAACTGTGCTGCAGCCACACACCTGACTCATGTGTGTAGAGTAGGTGAGATGAACTGGGAAAGCAGGCAGTGGGCCAAACCACTGTGAGGAAGGGGAGGGGGAACTCAGCTGTTTTTAAATGCATTTGTGGCATTTTTTTTTTGTCGCAATTATTTTAGGTATACATAAATATATTTTTCACAATAAAGAATGTGTTTTTTTTTTTTTTTTATGGGGGGGGGCCACCCCCCCCCCCCCCCCCCCCCCAACCCCACCCCCCCCCATGATTGCCTCCTGTACACTTATGTGACTTAGGTAAATCAAATATAATTTTTTGAAAACAGTTACAGAGACATTTTTGAGTATTTCTGCAGTACTGTAAAATACAAGCCTACACAAAAAACTTAGAAATGGTTTCTCTATTTTGGCGAAAACGTAATTTTTTTTCATGGAAAGGTTGACATTTGCTTGGAATTGCTTATTTGTTGTTATTCTTTAACCTTCATCTCAGCTCTCAGCATTACAAGCAAACATTTGCATTGTCTTTCAAAAAGCTCTCAGATTTCATGACAAATGGGTTTAATTTTCTAAGGCAATGTCATCATATTTCAACTTGCACATCCAATCGGCTCGACACGTCCAAACAAACGGCTATTGTTGGCGCGTTGTAAAAGGAAGCACGTTGGATTCGGGAGAGATTTTCAGTTGCACATCTGCAAGTTATTTGTGAATCAGTTCATGCCTCTTTGACAGCGCTTGTGTTAATTGCAGCAGGAAGGAGCCGCGGGTCTCGTCTTCGGTGAGAATGTGCAAAACAGACGTTTGATAAAGCGCTGGGGTTTGGGGACGAGAAAATAAACAGTGACAACGTGTGTCTAAACTAGCTGGATGTCAAGACGCTGCTTAAGGATTAGCGTCTGTCAAAGTTTAGCCAAAGAAAACAGTCAAGTGTATTTTTAAGTGATCTTTAGCGGGGGTGTGATAACAATAATATCGTAATTGTTGTTTTTTGTGATGTGCAAGCTGACATCGTTGAATATGTCACTCATCTTTATTGAACAAAAACTTATTTTGAGAGTCGAGAAGCATTGGCTGCTTGAGGAAGCCTTTTAGGATGCACTTTGAATGGCAAAATATTTTAATTATAACTGTATTATTATTATCAATTATTATGCGGCTGCATAAAACATATGACGGAGCAATTGGCGGTTCATTCCGCTGTGGTGACCCCTGATATATCAGGGACTAAGCTGAAGGAAAGTGAGTGAGTATTATGCAGCTGTCCGGAATACTTGATTCTGATTGGTTAGTCTTGACAATCTATGGTATGTTATTTCCAGATAACAACCACTGAAACTATTAGCTACTAAAATATTGAAGGGGATCTATTATGTCCCTTTTTACAAGATGTAAAACAAGTCTCTGATGTGCCTAGAATGTGTTTGTGAAGTTTCAGCTCAAAATACCTAATAAATAATGTTTTATAACTCTTTGAAACTGCCCCTTTTAGGCTTTGATCCAAACTGTATGGTTTTAGTGACTGTCGCTTTAAATTCAAATGATATTGTGTACCCAGCGCTCTTTTCAAAAGAGGGTGGAGCTATAAACGTGCTATAAATATGTCAGCATAGCAGCAGATTCAAAACTCTAATGGCAGTCTGCTTCTCACTCAGGGCTGTCAATATGCTAATGAGGGAGAGATTGTCATTAATGGGCAGGGCTTTCCCCCCTCTGATGACATGTACAAAGGGAGAATGTCAATCAAAGTGTTTCTGGAGACTGTTTTTATGAAGTGTGATTATAAAAAATAGAATTAATCATTTTTTACTATTAAAAATTTGGGTGGTTATATTCACACACTGTTGCCACACAACTTTGTTTAATGCCCTCATAAAAGCAATTTTTGCATAATAGGTTATTTTTAAAATTTAAATATTAGATTTTTTTTTACAGAATAATGATTGCTTTTACAGAAAAGATTGCTTTAGTTGCGAGAGGAACATTAGTATATAATATAAACCAGTTTGTACAACAGCATTAGCTTTGTGAAGTTAAGCATTAGCTGTTGTTATAGTAGTAAGTAATTAGGGACATCTAATATTATGGGGTATTAAGAAAAATGCTGACACTGCTATTTTTTTGAACAGCCTAATGTTTATTTTTCTTCACTTTTTCATTTCATTTTCCTTTGGCTTAGTCCCTTTATTCATCAGGGCTCGCCACAGCGGAATGAACCACCAACTTATCCAGCATATGTTTTTACACAGCGGATGCCCTTCCAGCTGAAAACAAGCACTGGGAAACATCCATACACACTTATTCACTAGAGAAGTTTAGCTTATTCAATTCACCTATACTGCATGTCTTTGGACTGTGGAGGAAACCGGAGCACCCGGAGGAAACCCACGCCAACATGGGGAGAACATGCAAACTCCACACAGAAATGCCAACTGACCCAGCCGAGGCTCTTGGTTTTCAATTTATGTATATATAAGTAGCCTACATTAAAAACCAAGTACTTCTGTACATATTACCTAAGTGCCATCTGAAATTTTCATCTAAAATTAGCACTTTTCTTAGACATCTGTGTGTAGGTTCAGTCATTTCTTAAAAATGTTCTTTTCATGGCATTTAAACTGAAATAACTGAACATAAACATTGGAAGCTGAGAAAAATTCAGATGCCACTTAGAGGTTTTTGCATCTGAACTCTTCATATTTTTTTGTGTATTATGTAGTTTTACTCAAGTACTTGGTTTGTATATGTCTTCCACCAACACCTAGTAATGTTTTAAGTGTTATTTATTTACCAATAACAGGGCTAAACCAGATACCGGCACAAAAACACATTCAGCAAAATATTGCTCAATGATAATGATTTTTTTCTAAAATTCCAAAAGATATAAGGATATAATTTGTTATCAATACTGCGCAATAGTCTTGTATATGTTTATTTTATTAATTCCACAAATCAAATGAGATTACTTAGAAATAACTTGTATTTTTAAAGTATGTCTATCATCAAATGATCCAGAAATAGGCCTGAGCAAACAGTTATTTAATAATGAATGTACAGAGAAAATAGCTTTACATTTTCTTTACCATGATATGAAACTCATAAATGATTTGTATTCATCTTGTCTTATTAATTTCTAGGTTCAAATGTGCTTCAGTTGTGAGAGGAACATTAGTTAATATAAACCAGTTTGTACAACAGCGTTAGCTTTGTACAGTTAAGCATTAGCTGTCGTTATAGCTGTTGTTTACATGCATAGTAATTAGGGACATCTAATATTATGGGGTATTAAGAGGATCTCATAAATGGGTGAATTGATTAACACAAGATTGAATGTATTATTGCTTTTTTAGTTTTTAATTTTAGAATTACAAGCGGTTTATTTATTAGACTGGTTAACAGCTCTGATTTTACTAATATTGTTTTATAAATAAACAGATCAATAGTGTACATTATATTAATATAATTTATTTTTATATTTTAATTATCTGTTTATTTCAATTGTAAAGTTTTGTTTATTGTTTTAAATGTTTTGCCATTTTATTTAATTTTTTTCTGTGTCATTTTTATTTTGGATTTTAAAAAGTAAATTTCACCATTACTTGTCATTTTATTTTAACAAATATTATTTCAGTTTTAGGTTTTATAATTGTATTTATATTTTAGTTAACTGTAACTAAATCATAATCTTTTAGTTACATCATAATTAATATAAGTAATTAATTAAAATCTCCAATTTTTATTTACATTTATTCCATGTATTTAAAAAAATAACCTCATATTTATGGATTCACATTTTTTTCATATGATAAAATACTATGTTAAAAACCAATACATAAAAAATGTTGATGCATAAATATATATTTTTAAAGTTGTATCACCCAATCCTAGTTTGAGCTCTGAGCAAGATCAATTATTCAAGCTGAAATCTCGATTTAACTTTTAGCTAGACTTAAAAAGAGTTTCTAAGGATCTGCAAAGCCCTTTTTTCCACATTAGCCGGTCAATAATTAAATGGCGGTGCGAGCAGGTGTACAAATCAGTGGTGACCTGCTGAATTCTTGAGCTGACCTGTGCTTCAGTGGGGTGAGACGAGCTCAGCTAGACACTGATCCAGGGGTCCACGTCTGCACACGCTTGATCCTCAGACTGCGCAACTAAAACAAGCACAGCTGAAATCTAGTAAATCAAGGAAACCTGCAACATATTTTGTCCCTTTTAATCAAATGTAGAATAAATCTTTAGGGGTGAAGGGTGACAATTCAACCGTCTCCATTGAGTTTCTATTGCAGGAAGCTGCCTCATTGTCATTTCTGACTTATAACAAAAAACAGAACAATGTCTGAAAGCCTGTTGTATGACAAGGTGTACAGTAGCCAACTTAAAAAAAATGGACTAAGTTTTGATTACAAGCTTTTATAATCTACTGAACCATCAAAGCCAGTGTTTAAGTAGGCAAAAGTGGATACAGGCAATAAGTTGTGAAGCATCAACAGGAAGAATGGGTAAATTGTGAGATCCTGACACTCAGTTTGATGACTTTGTGTAATAAACATTTTGGCAATGAAAAGTCAAATATCCAAATATCAGTTTTATATATTATGTTTCTGTAAGTTAAGCTCCAGCATTTTCTTTTGATGCAATAATGCAACTTGTTAGAATTTGGATAAAGCAGAAACTTATGCAGGAACGCTATGCAAGTGCCATAGCTACAGTAGCTAATAGGGCTGCATGATATTGGAAAAATTACACATTGCGATATGTTTTATTCTGCGGTATATATTGTGATATGAATACAATTTCACTAGATGAGTTGAATAAATATTTGTAAAGAATCTATAATTTTAGATTCATTGGGAAAATTCTGTAGGGGAGGTCATAAAATATAATAAACAATCTACAAGCATAGATAAATTCAATAAAGAAAAATATGCTAAATCAATAAACAGCCATTTGTTGTTTTTCAGAAGAGTCGAAATGTATTCAGGTATACAGTGATTGAATAATTAAATGTAAAATAATACTGCATAGTCTTCGTTTTATAAACAATTCAATAAAATTAATCGTTATTAATTGTTCAAAGTTACCAGTGTTGGGCAGTAGCGTCGCTACAAGTAGTGATGCTACTAGCTTAACTACATTTCTCAGTAGCGTGGCGGTAGCGTCACTACTTTCTAAATTAAATAGCTTTTGAGTAGCGAAACAATTTTTTTAGTCAAGTAGCGCAGTAGCGTCCACACAAGCTACATTTACCGATCGTGAATCGATAAGTGACATTCACGGAGCTGTGAGGCCGGTGTCTAGCCGATGAAAGTAAATACATTTGATGGCGAGAATGACAATTTCTTATTCTTCCTGTTTTACGGTGGTCGACAACAAACTTTTTGGTGCGTTACTGCCACCTCTCGCTCTGGTCGGTGACGTCGCCAATCAATCAATGGGCTGACACGAGAAACTTGCTTGATGGAAAGATGAGTGAGGGAGAGGAGTTATATATATATATAGTATATATATATATAGGTTACTGTAGTAAAAGCTAAAGTATACTATAGTAATTACTATTAGTTCATGATATTTATTAATGATACTACATTATTTAGTGTAATTCATTAATGAAGAGTTGTAAATATATATACAATGTAATTCTTATTCCTAAATATTTCCCTTTACTATAAATTACTATAGTACTTTAAGTGTGTAACACCTGGTTTTATTGGATTTTTTGTTTTTGCTGTTATATACTATAATTTGTTTTTTTGGTACAGCATATTATTTGCAGTAAATAATTGAACTGAACAATTATGCCTCATATGTTTCATTGGCAGTTTTATTGATCACTAAGACAGAACTGGCTTGGATTGCTTCAATTTAAAAATGAAAATTGCAAAAATAGCTTAGATGTAGCTAAGCTACTTTTGCCAAGTAGCTTTTAGCTTAGCTTGCTACATTTCGCAGAGGGTAACTTTTAGTGTAGTTAAGCTACATTTTAAGTAGTGTAGCTAATAGCTTAGCTCACTACATTTTTCAAGTAGCTTACCCAACACTGAAAGTTACAAACAGTACATTTTCTAATGTCTGAATGCTTTTAAAACCCTCAAACAGTCACAGGCCTCAAAAAACACTTGCAAAATGATAAATTATAATCCAGACTCAACATTGCGTATACTTGCGATGTGACTATTGCGAATGATCACATTGCGATATTGATGCTGAAACGATATATTGTGCAGCCCCTAATATAGCTAACAACTAGTCTCACCATTATTTTTGTAAAAAAAAAAAAAACTAAACAAAACAAAAACAATCATATGACTGTCACGTGATAACAAAAAAAGTCAACAATGGGATAATGGACAAACCAGTGGACTGACTGTATTGTAAAATAATTGAAATGTTGTTTTGGTCTTAATAAATTCCCTCAGCCTAAAACAAAATCACATGACTTACTTGATGCCCATGCTGGAATTTATTCAGTAAATGTGTTTACATCATAGTTTATACGCATTTTGTTAGATAAAATGTTTATCCTACTCACTTGTGCGCATTTAATGCACATTTTCAAAATTGATGAATTTTTTTTTTATTGAGATATTCCATAATATAAAAATAGAATAAAATAGGTGTAAAATAAAATAGATAGAATAAAAATAGGTGGATGGAAAAATAGCTATTGAAGTGGGTTGGATTATTTCCCCCTTGGTGGGCGTGGCTTTCATATTATGATGCGCATCGCTCTGTCTCTTTAGTATCTCCTTTTTACATCACTTAGGGAGAGAAAGGCTTACCTGGAAGTAACTGGATTGTCTTTTTTCCGCGTTTTTTGGGTTGTTAGATGCACCAGGGACCCGATTACAGTATAATACTTAAACATGGAAAAAATCTGATTTTCATGATATGCCCCCTTTAAAACCTTTGATTGATCTGTTTCATAACACCACTTAATAATAGACGAGAAATCCAATCTGTTCCGTACATTCTCTCTCTCTCTCTCTCTTTTATTGTTTTATTTATTTCCTTCTAAAATAATTTACATTTTCAAAATTTATGAGCAATTTCCATTAAGCATTTTTTAATGAGATATTCCAAAATATAAAAATAGAATAAAATAGCTGTAAAATAGAATAGATAAAATAAAATAGTAGGTGGATGGAAAAATAGCTATTGAAGAGGGTTGGATTATTTCCCCCTTGGTGGGCTTGTCTTTCAGATTATGACACACATCACCCTCTCTCTATAGTATTTCCTTTTTACATTACTTAGGGAGAGAAAGGCTTACCTGAAAGTAACTAGATTGTCTTTTTTCCGTGTTTTTTGGGTTGTTCGATGCACCAGGGACCCGATTACAGTATAATACTTAAACATGGAAAAAATCTGATTTTCATGATATGCCCCCTTTAAAACCTTTGATTGATCTTTTTCATAACACCACTTAATAATAGACGAGAAATCCAATCTGTTCCGTTCATTTTCTCTCTCTCTCTCTTTTATTGTTTTATTTGTTTCCTCCTAAATGAATTTACACAATGCAGCAATATTTCAGTCCGAGCTTCAAAGCGGAGCAGGCCACATGATCTCATTGTAAAGTTTTTGCTGTGTCGCCATCAGGATTAACAGTGTTTGACCCACTTAGCTTTATAGACGTGTGAAAACAGATGCCTGTGCACTCCGATGGTCATTATGAAGAGGTTCGATTCATTTTTTCTGTGGCAAAACGTTTGGAGGTGTGCAATCTCAAGGCACTCGCAGCCGTTTTCTATTTACACTCGCGGTGGTTAAAAAAAGGTGATTTAAATTAGTGGGTTTTGCTCCATGACCCAGATTTGTGGTTGTTAGTGAGCTGCAATCTTAACACCATACCAAAATGAAAAGTGCATTTATGTCGAGGGTATTTTGGTTTCCTGACTGCACATATATTTATACTTGGACATATTTGCATATATAGTTATTTTTTGCAACATTCAGAGTAAACACATATGATATGTGGAGTGTATATTTGGCATGCTTTTATGTATTATTTTATTATATTTGTAATTCATTTTGCTACTCTAGCTATGCATATATATTATTAGTTAATTATTAACTTTATTTTACTTTATTATTTTGCTGTCCTAGTTTTGCCTTATTACACAGCTTTTTATTTATTTAATTTAATTTAATACATAATGTTGAATAATGCATCTTTATTTTATTATTTTATTTTATTTTATACATAATGATGAATAATACATTTTTATTTTATTTTATTTTATACATAATGATGAATAATGAGTAATGTTCTGTGCCATATTTAAAAGTATAATATATATAATGTTTAATTTTCCAGTATATATATATATATATATATATGCATATATTTCATATTTTTTGCTAGCTGAACTATGCACAAATAT
Source organism: Danio jaintianensis (assembly GCA_903798115.1). Taxonomy (NCBI): domain Eukaryota; kingdom Metazoa; phylum Chordata; class Actinopteri; order Cypriniformes; family Danionidae; genus Danio; species Danio jaintianensis. Next base: position 29,128 of record CAIGQV010015715.1, read on the forward strand.
ACAGTTTTTACAGTTATTTTATAAAAAAATTTATATAAAAAAAGTAATTTTATTTATTTATTTATTTTTTAATTTTTATTTATTTGTTTATTTTATGCTTTGAAAAATTATAAGTAAACAAAAGATGGAGTGTTTAAGAATTTTATTTTGTCTTCCTGAAAGTATTTAGTTCGTTTTGTTTTATGGTTTACATAATTAAAAGAAAATGCTTGAATTATTTTTGTTTTGTTGTAGTTTTTTGTTTTGTTTTAGTTTTGTTGTAGTTTTTTTTGCTTTATTTTATTTTTATTTTTTAGTTTAGTTTTAGTTTTTAGTTTTGTTTTGTCATCCTAACACAAAATTATTTTATTGTTTGAATTTAATGTTGTTGTTGTTTTTTTTATATGCATCTTGTGTTCCCATTTTAAGGTCATGACCCACCAGGGGAGATCAAATGGTTTTGATTTGCAATACTTTATGTTCCAGAGGAATGTAAACCTAGAGGAATGCACGCAAGTTATACGGAAATCATAGATAACTCATTCATATCCTTCCATTAGCTGCTTTATTAAGGCCAAACCCTTTTACTTTGTACATCTTGATAAGTTCATAGACCTTTTCATATGGAACAGTTAAGAGAGCTAAAGTAAAGTTCCACTTTGCTCCCATTACTCTGTCAGTGAGAGAGATAAATTGTCTGCTTGACAGCGTGACAATGGGACCTATTCTATAGAAGCAGGGGGGAAAAAAGCCTGGAACCTAAAAAGAAACAGCCCTACTTAAAGAGGACGTAATTAGACATGGTCTGTTCAGCAGAAAGTTAGTGCTGCCTGCAGATTGGCCAGAATGAAGGACAAGGGTATTTTATTGTATTCTATTAAAAAAAAAATTTCTTAACTCTGTACAAGTATGCAGTTAGTTACATACATCTATTTTTAAATTATTTCATAATCTATATGCAAAAATAAAAAGTTGCATTTTATTTTATCTTAAATTTTATTTTATTTTAAATGTTATTTTATTTTATTTTATTAACCACACACAAGTATAGAGTCAGTTGTATTTTATTTTAATTTATTTTAATATTATTGTATTATCCATATGCACAAGTAAATAGTTGCTTTATTTTTTTTTATTTTATTTTATTTTATTAACCACACACAAGTGTATAGTTGGCGGCGCAGTGGGTAGCGCTGTCGCCTCACAGCAAGAAGGTCGCTGGTTTGAGCCTCGGCTGGGTCAGTTGGCATTTCTATGTGGAGTTTGCATGTTCTCCCCGTGTTGGCGTGGGTTTCCTCTGGGTGCTCCGGTTTCCCCCACAAGTCCAAAGACATGCACTATAGGTGAATTGGGTAAGCTAAATTGTCCGTAGTGTTTGTGTGTGAATGAGTGTGTATGGGTGTTTCCCAGTGATGGGTTGCAGCTGGAAGGGCATCCGCTGTGTAAAACATATGATGGATAAGTTGGCGGTTCATTCTGCTATGGCGACCCCTGATTGATAAAAGGGACTAAGCCAAAAAGAAAATGAAGTAATGAATGAATGAATGCACAAGTTAACAGTTGCTTTATTTTATTTTATTTTATTAACCACACACAAGTATACAGTTAGGGTGCACTCACACTAGGCTATCCGAACTGTGCCCGGGCATGTTTCCCGGTTTGTTTGACAAGTGTGAGTGCTCCAAATCGAGTCCAGGCACGGTTCAGTAGTTCGGCCCTGACCTGAGTGAAAGAGGTGTGCCAAATCGCGGTTCGTTTGGGCTTTGGCGCGGTACGCTTGTAGTGTAAGTGCCTAAGCGCGCCTGAGTGCGAAACTAAAGACGCAATGTCACTTTTAAGGGACTGTTTAATATGGATTTATTAATCATTCTTACTTTTCAATGAACACAAACTGTCATAGTTTATTAAAGACACAAACCCCTTGCTGCACATCAGCTGCACCTTCAACAAACCTCCTAATACCTGCAGCACGAGGACTTTTATGATAATTTAGGAGCGTCAAAAGTGGTGAATCTGTTCCGCAAAATATTTGACTGCGTGTCACTGCATCCCAAACGACTTAAAATAATACAAAACGATAACTCTAAAGCAATGTCCACTGTGCTGAGCGAGAGCGCTTCTCTTCCTGGTAAACTGAACAGTTGCATCATCAATGACATAAGCGTGCTCCGGCTCGGAAGGTAAATGCAGTGTGAGTGCGGGCTGTCGGGGGAGAGGGCAGGGGGGACAAGCGCGCTTCCGCACGGTTCAAGGCAACTGTATAGTGTGAGTACACCCTTAGTTGGATTTTATTTTATTATTTCATTATTTTTTATTATTATATATTTTTTATTGTCTTAACTATGCACACCTATACAATTAGTTGCATTTTATTATTTTATTTAATCTTATTAACTATGCACAGGCATTCATTTAGTTGCATTTCATTTTATTTTATTTTGTTATTTTTACTATGTACAAGTATACAGTTAGTTACTTTTATTTAATTAATTAAAAACTAATTATATTCTAAATACACACATCTATACAACAGTTATAAATATCTGTATACTTAGTTTTATTTATCAATTATATTATTAGTTGCATTTTATTTTGTTTTATTTTATTTTATTTTATGTCTATACAAGTATACAGTTAGTTTAATTTTGTTATTTAATTTAATTTTATTACATTTTATTTTATGTCTATACAAATATACAATTAGTTGAATTTTGTTATTTTATTTTATATTATTTTATGATATTTTCTTAACCATTCACAAGTATGCAGTTAGTTACATTTATTTTATTTTATTTTATTTTATTTTATTTTATTTTATGTCTATACAAGTATACAGTTAGTTGAATTTTTTATTAAAAATGTTTTTATTTTATTTGTGCACAAGTATACATTTAATTATATCAATTACACAATTTAAGTTAATTGTATTAATTTTATTAAATTTTGCTAACAATGCACAATTTAAATGTTAATTTTTTTAATAAGGAAAGACATGCACTCTCTGATCGTTTCTCGAATTTATTGAATCAGACTTGCGCAAACAGTGTTAAGGAAGCGTTTGTTCAATGTTGTCTGAATGTGTGTTGTCTGTTCGCTCAGTCAGAAAGTGCAGGATCCAGATCTCTGCCCAACACCAGCGCATCTGTTCCCCAGATTCCCTCTATAACCGCGACCCTTCTGTTATCCTCTGCCAGATCACAAGCAAAGCTCTTGCTGCAATTTTATAAACTAATAATGTAAGCAAGTCTGCCTGGCCAATCCTGCTTTACTGCCGTGACGAATTACAGTGGGATAACTCTCCAAAATACAGCATTTACAATTGCGCAAGCTATTGGTCAACAGTATAATTGTTTCATTTTATTTCATAGAAACGCTTTACAGCATTTTACTATATGTATATATTTATTCTGGAAAATCTGTGAAAATGGCGTTATATATTAGTTATATATTTTAGAAATAAAAAGTACTTAATTGTTTTTTTTTTTTTTTTTGAACTTGATAAATACAGTAAATTAAAGACACTCTTGGATGTATGTTACCGTGCCAATATAAATATGTAATAAATATATAAGTACTTTGAAACCAAATTAAAAACAAATATTTTTCTTGCTATATAAAAATATATATTCCTTTGTTGGTCCTCCTTGCGTGTGTTTGTGTGTGTGTGTGTGTTTGTGTGTGTGTGTGTGTGCGTGTGTGCGTGTGTGTGTGTGTTATCATGATAATATAAATATGTAATAAATATATAAGCACTTGAAAAAAAAAAAGTATATTTATCTTGCTCGCTATTCCTTTGTGGGTCCTCCTTGTGTTTATGTGTGTGTGTTTGTGTTTGTGTGTGTGTGTGTGTGTGTGTGTGTGTGTGTGTGTGTGTGTGTGTGTGTGTGTGGATAATATTTCAGAGGGGGGTAAGATGATTGGAGTTGAGGGCTCTAACAGATTGTGGGAAGATTCATTCATTCATTCAATTAATTTATTTTCCTTCGGCCTTTAGTCCCTTTATTCATCAGGGGTCGCCACAGTGGAATGAACCGCCAACTTATCCAGCATATGTTTTACACAGCGGATGCCCTTCCAGCTGCAATCCAGTACTGGGAAACATCCATACACACATTCACACACATACACTACGGCCAATTTAGTTTATTCAATTCACCTATAGTGCCTGTCTTTGGACTGTGGGAGAAACAGGAGCTCCCGGAGGAAACCCACGCCAACAATGGGAGAACATGCAAACTCCACACAGAAATGCCAACTGACCCAGCCTGGACTCGAACCAGCGACCTTCTTGCTGTGCGGTGACAGTGCTAACCACTGAACCACCGTGTCGCCCTGTGGGAAGATTATTTTTATTATTATTATTAATGTATTAATATAATATTATTAATGTATTAATTATTACAGTTACAAAAAATTTATTTAATTTTATTCTAACGTACACACAGAGTGGGACACAATTTAAAAATGCTGAACTTCCACTACTCCTCCAACCTTGCTGATTGTGTCCATCTCTCTCTCTCTCTCTCTGCAGGATGAAGTTATCGCCGTGTCAGAGAAGGTGATCGTGAAGTTGGAGGATCTGGTAAAATGGATGGTGTCGGATTTGCAGAGCTGGAAGAAGGGTCTTCAGGCCGTCCCTCTGAAGCCCGGCGTGCTGAAGGAGCTGGGCAAGAACGGCCAGAGAGAAGCCCTGCACAAATACAGAGAGTCAACGCTCAACAGCGGACTCAACTTCAAGGACATCCTCAAGGAGAAGGCTGAACTCGGTAAGAGCAGCTTTTCTCTCGTTACTCGCTCTTCTGTTTGCCACGCGATGCCATTCTATGTCAGATGTACAGTTGAACTCAGAATTCCTAGCCCCCCTGTATATCTAACACATTTCTAAACATAGTAGTTTTAATAACTAATTTCTAATAACTGATTTCTTTTATCTTTGCCATGATGACAGTAAATAATATTTTACTAGATATTTCTCAAGATACTAGTATTCAGCTTAAAATGACATTTAAATGCTTAACTAGGTTAATTAGGCAAGTTAGGGTAATTAGGCAAATCATTCTATAACAGTGGTTTGTTCTGTAAACAATCAAAAAATAATATTGCTTAAGGGGGCTAATAATATTGACCTTAAAATGTATTTTTAAAAACTAAAAACTGCTTTTATTCTAGCCGAAATAAAACAAATAAGACTTTCTCCAGAAGAAAAAATATTATAGTTAATACTGTTAAAAAATTCCTTGCTCCATTAAATATCACTTGAGAAATATTTGAAGAATTATTTCACAAGAGGGCTAATAACTTTGACTTCAACTGTACAGAGTGCTTTTGATGTTTCTGATTCGTGGTGTTTATTAAACTGATTATTGTAGGTTTCTTTATTGCAAATGTATTCTCTGGAAAGAACATGGGGTGAAGTATGAAGATCTAAAGACGAGTGGTAATTGTGCAAATCTCACATACACTACCAGTCAAGGCTTGTGATAAAGAGTTTGCATTTATTTAGCAAAGCATCTCTTATGTTCATAAAGACTGCATTTATTTGATATATTTGGTTGTTTGTCATCAAATCAGCATATTATAATGATGTGGTATGATAATCTGGTATTTGAATGAATTATACTACTGTATATTAATTACTGTACTGTACTATATTAATTACTGTACTGTAAATTAAATAAAAAAATCTATAGAAACAATTTTAGTAATAAAAGTAATAATATTTGATTCAGATGTTTACTAGGGTCTGTTTTAATGGTTAAATTAAATTTAAAGTAATCAAAAAGCTTGGCTGATTTATTGAAATCGCGAACCTTAAACAATTCTAACATTTTGCAATTACATAAATTTTCTTATTTACCTTTTTTATTGTACAACTTAATTAAATTTTTTAGGAAATTATTTTTACGATTACAAAATTATTATTTTATTTAATTATTTATTTTCTTATTTGCCTTTTTTATTTTACAACTTAATTAAAAAAATTTTTTTAGGAAATTATTTTTACGATTACAAAATTTGTTATTTTATTTAATTATTTATTTACTTATTTGCCTTTTTTATTTTACAACTTAATTAAATTTTTTTAGGAAATTATTTTTAAGATCACAAAATTATTATTTTATTTAATTATTTATCTTCTTATTTACCCGTTTTTATTTTAGAACTTAATTAGATTTTTAGGAACCTTATCTTTATGATTGCATAACTATTATTTGATTTATTTATTTATTTAATTATTTGCCTTTTTTATTATACAATTTAACTAAATTTTTAGGAAATTATTTTTACGATTACAAAATTATTATTTTATTTAATTATTTATTTACTTATTTGCCTTTTTTATTTTACAACTTAATTACATTTTTAGGAAATTTATGAAACATTTCTTAATTAAGAAGTTCTTTTTTTTAACCCTTGTTCAAATTATTGGACAAAAACTATGAGATTATTCACCCGATTCGAATGTTATCACTCGATTAAATGGGCGTTATCAGTGGATATCAGCTGATAGATATGGGCCAGTAGGGGTCTTCTGCGCCTCCTAGTGGGCTCAGAAGGTTGTAATCATCCATCCACATGGTTAATCAGCTATTCTAATAGAGAACAGTTCAGATCCAGATGTGTTTTTACATTACTGTGACGGTTGGGTTTAGGGTTGGGGTTGGGGTAG
>CAIGQV010015715.1:35786-47909 GCA_903798115.1 Danio jaintianensis
TTTACATTACTGTGACGGTTGGGTTTAGGGTTGGGGTTGGGGTAGGCCTTAATAAAATACAATTAATGGGAAATAGTATAATTTCATAAAAAATCACGCGTGGCGGTATACACGCTTACCTCCATATGAATGGATTTTCCGTTGTTATCAGTTACTCCAGTGGCTCACCGTGTACGTCAGCAGACTTGAGACGTGGAGCGGAGTTGACAGCGATGACTGGGTCCGAATCCGCTGAAAAACAGTTTCAGAAAGCATCTAAGACAAAAGTTAATTATTTGTTTTTATTGCTTTTTAAAAACAGACGGTTGGGTTTAGGTAAGGAGGAGGGCAGGTTAATCGCTGCTTTTGAAAAATAATCGCTGCTTTTGAACAAATAATGACCGTTTGGGTTTAGGGAAGGAGGAGGGCAGGTCAATCGGAGCGGCCTCTGCTGGATTTACGCGAGAACAGCAGATTAACCATGTGCATGTAGGAACAGTAGGCGCAGTAGACCCCTACTGGCCCATATCTATCAGCTGATATCCACTGATAACGCCCATTCAATCGACTGACAACACTTGAATCCGCTGGATTATTTCCCTAAAAACCCTACTTGATTGCATTATTATATACTAAATGATAATTGTTATTATTGGAATTACTTTAAGGACTATATATATATATATATATATATTTAGGAAGTCTTATTTGACTAGTATGAATGAGCGTTAATAATGTGAAGCTAGATTTCTACTGTATTTTGGATCAAATAAATGCAGACCTAAGCAGCACCTTTCAAAAACATTACAATGTCTTTAATTATTCCAAATGTTACTGATTGCAGTGTATGTGTTCAGTCAGCGTTTGAAATCACAGTGTGTTGTTTGTCATGACTAACCGCCTGCAGTCCTCCATAATAACATGCTTTGAATGTTTCTTTTTTTTTATGAGCGTCAAAACCTATTTTTTTACGGCGAGGAGAAACGTAAGTGTTTGTACAAGACACAACAAGAAAGTGTTTGAGTGTGACACTTGTTTAAACAGGCAGGGAGTCGCCTGTGTTCATCTTCCTCAGCGCTTTTTTCCCTCTTTCGCTTGTTTGTGTCTCTCATTAACTGAGAACAATATGGTGTGTAAATGCTCATTAATGTGCAGACGAATCACACCCAGCGTGATTATGCTTCCTGTGTCATTGCGCAGTACGTTTAGTGGGATTTAGAAACGCTTTATAAGTTCGTTTTTTTACTTTAACTCAATTTTGGCTGTCAATTTTTTTTCATATACATATATAAATATATATACATTATCGGGGCTCACAAAATGTCAAAATCCCTGGTAGCTCTTTGGACAGGCACTCTTCAGTTTTTGGTAGTCGCCAATAAATTAAAGTGGCCCAAACAGAAATGATGCTGTTTACCAGATAAAATGAAATGCAAACATTTACTAAATAAAAAAGTTATATAGGTATTTATCATAGATATTTACATTAGTTGTCGCCTACGCTATTGTTGTCTATTGGAAGGAATGCGTCAATAGAGCCGCCATTTTAGTACAGGGTAGCGCTCCTTTGAAATGAATGTGGACCAAGGTGCAGTGGAGGACTGGCCATCCAGAGCCAGAGATATATACACATATATAAATATTTCTATGATCGGGAGTTTTCCCAGTGGTCAGTACGCAAATATTTTTTTTTAATTCCGAAAATTATAATTTTACATCACTTTTCTACATTGATGGATAAGTGGCCGCACGGGCATTACAGACAAAGAGCGTGTGTTTGTGTGCATGGAAATGTATTATCCTCCCTACCTGTTAAATTTGATCTAATCCGTGTCCTGAAACACACCCCCTCTCCTGCTTTCACTTCTCGTTCTAAAGGAGGGAATGATTCGTTTGTGAATGAATCTCCGTTATGAACGACTCGTGTGAGCCATTACTTCATTTAGCCAACAATAATACAAGTTTTTAGCACCGCAGCATCTTGTCATATTTCATTTACATTGTTTGCTGATTTTATTCAACAAAACTAGCATAAGCCTAGAATTTAGTGCAAGTTGGTGCTACTTTGTCTTATGTTCAGTGCAGTAAGCGACTGTATTATCATCAATAACGTTACTTGTTGAGCACAAAAGTTTGTAACGAAAATCTTACCTATGAAATGTTATGCCTTTGTGCTTTGTTTTCTTTGTTTGCTTGTTACTACACCCGTACACAGTGCTAAAGTCCAGCATCTTCACATTGGCTTTAGTCTTGACTAGTGCGGTTGAATGACATTTGTCCTGGGAGCACTGTACAAATGTGGCGGCGCTATTGACGCACGCTCAGGGTCGGATGCGATATATAGTGTATATATATCTATAGGCATTTATTATAGGCTACATATATTTTTGGGCAAATAACTCAATTATTTAATTTTGTTCATTTTTTAATTGTCCTTGGGGAAAAACAATTATGTGAAAACCTGTAAAAACAAATTGTATTTAATTTAATTTAATTTGTTTTATTTTTAATTAAATTTTTAATTAATTAATTTTAATTTAATTTAATTTAATTATCAAGTTGGTACTGAAGTAGCGGTTATTTTGACAGCACCAGTTAGCACAAATGCTAATTCCAACAAACATTTATTGTGGGCTCCTCGAGGCATGAAAATTACATAAAACACAATTACAAAATCATTGAAGTATTTCCCTCCCATTAAGCTAGCCCAACGGCAGGGTGGATACATTTTTGGTAGCCCAACTAGAAAACATAATAGCCCCGGGACGTTGGGCTAGCAGTTTTGCGAGCAAAGATTATAAAACTAAAACGGATTGATAGCTGAACAAAACGAGGTCAGATTCTGTATTATGGAGATGCAGTAAATAATAGGTTTCTTTTATTGGCTGTGGATGGTTTAGGAGGGATATCACATCAGTTGTTATATTTGCAAGCTATATTTGTAATCCAAGAGTGTGTGTTTAGCACATTGTGTGCTTTTACAACCTTATGAATTTGGCTGCATTTTGATTTGTTTTGCAGGAGTTTCTCTGTCAGATGCAAAATTGATAAAAGGAGTGTTTAAATTAATCAAAATAAATATTTTATAACACCCAAAAATAATATGTACAGCTGAAGTCAACTGTTGAATTATTAGCCCTCTCATGATTTTTTTTTTCTTTTTCAAATTATTCCCAAATGATGGTTAACAGAGCAAGAAATTTTTCACAGTATTTCCTGTAATAGTTTTTCAAGTCTCATTTGTTTTATTTTGGCTAGAATAAAAGGAGTTTTACATTTTTTAAAATCTATTTTAAGGTTAATATTATTAGCCCCCTTAAGCAATATATCCTTTTTTGATTGTCAACAGAACAAACCATCATTATACAATGATTTGCCTAATTACCATAACTTGCCTAATTACCCTAATTATCCCAGTTAGGCCTTTAAATGTCACTTTAAGCTGAATACTAGTATCTTGAAAAATATCTAGTCAAATATTATATACTGTCATCATGGTAAAAATAAATGAAATCAGTTATTAGAAATGAGTTATTAAAACTATTATGTGTTGAAAAAAATCTTGTTTCCGTTAAACAGAAATTGGGGGAAAAAAATCAGGGGGGCTAACAATTCTGACTTCAGTTGTACATCGGTGTTGTTATAGTATAGATTACACAATGAAATCGTTCTCATGTCCAAAGAAACAAAACAAATGCGTAAAAATCAAGGTTATATAGATTTTTATATAGATTTATTGAAAATCACTTAAAGGCAGGGAAATATCAAGGTTATTATTGTAGCTATATTGCTCTTCTGGGTGACTGAAAAGGCCATTAATGGATTTCTGCAGTTAAACTAAAAAAAATAAATAAAAAAAACTTTCCTTATTTAGAGTTTCTGTCTTGTTTCTAGTCCAACTGCCTAAAAATTCTTAAATCATGAAGCATTTTCTAGACAAGCAAAAAACATTGCCTTGTTTTCAGAAATAATATGTCAGAATTAAGTGACTTTTCCTTAAGTTAAGCAAAATAATCTTGTTTTTGCTTTGAAATACAATTATTTTGCTTGTTTTAAGGAAAAACACACTTAATTTTGACATTATTTCTGAAAACAAGACCAAATGTTTTGCTTGCTTATAAAAGAAATGCTAGGACTTTTCAGATATTTAAAATAATACAAATTTATTTTGCAGTGTACAGACAGAATCACAAAGAATTTTGAGTGCATTGCATCTGCATCAGGTTAAAAGCCATTGTAGGGCCAAATATACATATATCAGCCTTCTCAATTTGCCGGATATAATAATTGTGCAGCACTAGCTGGATGGATCTTTATTTTTACTTTGCCAGTTGCTGGGATTTGCATACGGCTTTGTCTGGAAGCGTGGAGGCAAACGTGCTCTCAAGTGGACTGATGTATGAGGTTCCTATGAGATAGAAAAATCAATAATGGATGCTTTGTCACTGTAGCTTATGTGCAGGCTACAGCTGCGAATGACAATCAATAGCTGCACAAAAAAAGATCTGTGATTTATTCGCTGTTGGCCTTGCAAACTTATTATTTCTTTGTGCATTGTGAGCGTGCACATTTTCGTAATGTTAATAAGTCGCTTTTTAATGACTTTATATATGAGTGTTTGTGTTGGCAATGCTAAATGGATTTGCTCAGTATTTACTTGATAAAAATGAAATATTCTTGCAGAAAATCAGTATATCAGTTGAAGTCAAAATTATTAGCCTTCCTGTAAATCTTTTTTAATATAGATAATATAATAAAATTTTCAAATATTTCCCAAGTGACATTTAGTGGAGCAAGGACATTTTAACAGTATTTTCTAGAATATATTTTCTTCTAGAATCTTCTGTTTAAAAATTTTAATTCTAAAATTATATTAAGGTCAATATTATTAGCCGCATTTTTTTAAAGAGCGTTAAGATTTTTTTTCCTCTTACAGAATAAACCAATGTTATCCAATGGCTTACCTAATTAACCTAATTAACCTTGTTAGGCCTTTAAATTAGAAATGACTAATAATGTTTTAAAAAACTATTTTAAACTATTATGTTTAAAAATGTGTTGGAAAAAAATATTCTCTTAGATAAACAGCAGTGGGGAAACATTAAAAAGAAATTCACAGGAGGGTGTTGTCATGAATATTGAATATTGAAAATTAATATTCTATATACACTCTTCAAACACAAAAGAAAATATTTTTTAAGGAAGATGAAAACCTGTAACCATTGACTTCCATAGAGGGAAAAACAAATACTATGGAAGTCAATGGTTACAGGGTTCCAACATTCTTCAAAATATCTTCTTTTTGTTTAACAGGAAAAATAGAGGTTTGAAAAAGAAGTGAGTAAATAATGACAGATTTTTTTTTTTTTTGGATGAACTATCCCTTTATCTAAACCATCACATTAACTTGAATTGAACTCAATTGAACTTAATGTCCACATTTTCTGTTGGTTTATATTGAAAGCTGTAATACATTATCATAACTTCCAGCTTCACAGAATAAACTCAATTTCTTTCTTTTTTTAAATATGAGATCAGAGGTGGTTATGAAATGAATTTGAGCTGAGGAGAATGCTTCACTGTCATGTCATGCTTTTAATTTTTTCACCTGGAGCATTTTAACACCTTTTCCCATGCTTCTCAAGACGGAAAAGCTGTCTGCAGGTGATATGAAAATTGTCAATCACTGTTGAAACAGCACTGCGCTCCTGTTGGCGTAAAAATAAAACGCTATAATTGATACAGAATAAAAAGCTGATTGTTCACCTGCACAAATAGAAAGAGTGTTAATAATTAAAAGTGTGTTTTTTTTCCTCGCCATCTGGTATGTGGACATCAGCCAACAAAAAATACTGACTGCCAAGAAAATTGTGAGGGGATGTAAAAAAAAATAGCTGTTTGTAATAAATTTAAAGGGATAGTTCACCCAAAAATGAAAAGTTTTGCCATCTGCCATCATTTTATCCCTTAACTTGTTTTATCTCTTAATTTGAGTTTCTTTCTTTTGTTGAACACAGTAAAAACTGAAGTATACTACAGTATTTATTACAGTTAATCAGTTCAATTTAGTGTAAATACTATAATATACAGTATATGCACTGAATAAATAAAAAAATCCATAAAATGTACAGTAAAAAAATGGCAGCTGTGGTTGGCAGTAAAATCAATTTTTATTTTTTATGGTAAACAACTGTATTTCATTCATTTATAATGCTAATACATCAATGTTTTAAAGTACTAACATCTTCACATCATATCTTTTGTTATACAGACAAAAACACAACCATATGATTATGAGAAAGTCATATGATGAACTGATAATTAGCATCCCATAATGTAATAACTGCATGTAATGTAAAAACGGCTCATCATGTAATAATTATTGCATTATTATTGTAATGAAATGTTCACAATTTTCTCAAAACATAATAAAATATTGCTCTCATGTTGTAGTAACAATTATTACATTATGAGAAACGTATTACGTTATAAACTTGCCAAAAATATTGTCAGATTGGTTGCGTCCGGAATCGCATACTCCCATACTGTATAGTACGCTAAAACAGTATGCGAGCCGAGTAGTATGTCTGAATTTGAAAACTCAAAAAAAAGTATGCGAGAAGTACCCGGATGACTTACTACTTCTGGCGAGATTCTGAAGTGCGCATCCTATGCACGCTAAGCTATCCCATGATGCCTCGCGAGAGAATTCATGAATAGGAGTGAAGCGACACAACTGACGTGGGTAGGTCACATGATTAAGACAAAATGGTCGATGTAGTGCGTCCGAGTTCCATTCATACTACTTACATTCATACTGTATAGAACATACTTTTCTAATGCTCGAGTAGTACATTTGAATTAAAATGCAGTACCTACTGAGTAGTAGGCGATTTCGGACGCAGCCATTGTCATATCTGTAATAAGCTTTTTAAATATATAAAACATTTAATCGTTTTTTTTTTTAACTACCTATGAAAAGCACCAGATTTAAATATGCATGCAATGCCATTAATAACTAGAAATGAACTTTTCTGGATGAAATGTGAGTGGCGCAACATGAAAATCTCTGCTTCAGAACAACATAGAGACATGGGGATTGGTGCTTTTGACTCATGCTAGCAATGACTAGCTAACGTGCTAACGGTTAACTAGGTACTCTAGCATACTACATATCCATATCCATGAGTCAACTACTAAAACATTTAATGTCATACTAAATATGTCCTGTTATGTTCACCTGATTAGGCTAGTCATGTTGTCATCATGCTATATAGATGCTAATTGTGTTAGCATCATACCAGCTACATGCATAATTTTAGCAGCATGCTTATCTAGTTAGATACAACATGCAGCTAGGGTGCTTGAAGTGGAAATTCCTCATTAAGTTCACATTGCTAGGGTGTTTAATTGTGTAATTGCTTGAAGTGCTAAAGGTGATTTGGGATTAGCAATTTGGTAAAATGTGGGCTCAGGCCTCATGTTTATATGACCTTCAATCCAAATGTATATACCTTAGTCGTGGAATGGAAGGAAATGGGATGACTTATATATAACTATTTGCGATTTTTGTCATATCGACCCAGCAATATATTTTGAAGAATACTGGTAACTGGCACCCATTGACTTTCATAATAATATATACAATGGAAGTCTATGTGTCACATCAACCAGCATTCTGTTACCATTAATATCGGTAACACTTTAGTTTAGGACATAAATCTGTACAAAAAAATAAATATATACACTTCATTGAACATTTACTCAATGACATCACCTATTTGGTATATAACTGCAGGTTAACTATGTTTATATATAATAACTTAAAACTGTTAAAAGCTATTAGTTACTAGTTAATGAGTTAAAGTTATTAGTTACTAATAAAGCTATGGTAACTAATAACCTTAACTTTTCTGATTTTGATTGCAATACAATAATGTGCACCTTTTGTAAAGCTGCTTTGAAACAATAATTATTGTAAAAAGCGCTATACAAATAAACTTGAACTGAATTGAATTGAATATTAACAAACCATTAACTAACACTTCTAGCTTAATAAACTACTAATTAGCTGTTTAGTTATTGGTAGTAAGGTTGAAGTTGGGTTTAGGTTTTGGGTAGGATTAGGGATGCAGAATAAGATCATACTTTATAACTACTAATGAACAGTTAATATCTTAATAATAGGCAGGTAATAAGTAGTTAATAGCATGAATTGTGAGGTAACCTAAAGTGTTACCAAAATATCTTCTTTTGTGTTTGACAGGAGAAAGAAACTCCAGAGAATAAGGGAGAATAAATTATGTAATTTTCAATTTTGAGTGAACTAACCCTTTAAACATTGTTTATCACCTCTATTTTACCATCAGGGAATGGCTTAGCGTCTTGAAATCCGACTAACTTTGCGCTCTGATTTGTTGAAGTGTGCAATAATTAGATTTTGAAACGTCCTGCAGTTTTCGATTGAGGGACTGCAATAATTTTAGCCACGTCTCGAGGGAAACAGGAGGACCGCTATAAGGATTCTGCCATATTAGGCTGCTGCCAGAGCTCTCTAGGGACACTGCATAATAATAATGCAGATCTTTGGACTGCCCTTGAAAGTGCTGTAGATTTAATGATGTTCCCGTTCAGTTCCGCCCATTTTTCCCAGTTAAATGCTTTCTTTTTTTTATGGCTTTCAAAAAATATCACGTTCAGTGCAACCAGACATTTTCAGAGTACGCAAAGATCACTGCACTCTTCCCAGTTAATGGGAGAAGATATTTCTGAATAAGCTCATAGATACACCCAATTTGTGCCTAATATCTTGTAATACATCAGTCTTGTAGCGAGCACACATTTAGGCGGCAAAACAAGTGTCGAGTGACAGCAATTAGTTTTTAAGTCACATTCCATTTCGCCAGTTAGAAACACTTGCAGATTTGCTTATGCTTGCTCAAATTCTCAAATTCAGCTGCCAAGTTGCTGTTTTAGATGGAGGAATAAAGGTTTAATAGTTCTCGCTGAAGCTGAACCAAGAGAGAGAGAGAGACAGAAAAAAAGGACAAACAACTTTAAATTGACTTGATGTATTCTTAATGTCGTAATTAACATATCTCCCCTCTGGCCTTGTTACGCAGATGAAGTTTGACTTTGGAATATATTTCTCAAATTAAAGCTAACGATAACTAATGTAATTTCTACTTTGGCTGGCAACATCAAAACCATTCAGATCTCAGGAAGAAGGGCTATTGTTATCGCCCATATGAACAAGTTCCTATTTTTTTCTAAATATATTGAAAAACAAAAAAGATTGCCACTTGTAAAATTAGGTCTTAAGTATTTATTAATGGTTGAATGATTTTAGGCGACGCGGTGGCGCAGTGGGTAGCATGTTCGCCTCACAGCAAGAAGGTCGCTGGTTCGAGCCTCGGCTGGGTCAGTTGGCATTTCTGTGTGGAGTTTGCATGTTCTCCCCGTGTTGGCGTGGGTTTCCTCCGGGTGCTCTGGTTTCCCCCACAAGTCCAAAGACATGCAGTATAGGTGAATTGGGTAAGCTAAAATTGTCCGTAGTGTATGTATGTGTGTGAATGAGTGTGTGTCGATGTTTCCCAGTGATGGGTTGCAGCTGGAAGGGCATCCGCTGCGTAAAAACATATGCTGGATAAGTTGGCGGTTCATCCCGCTGTGGCGACCCCAGATTAATAAAGGGACTAAGCCGAAAAGAAAATGAATGAATGAATGATTTTAGGCGACGCGGTGGCGCAGTGGGTAGCATGTTCGCCTCACAGCAAGAAGGTCGCTGGTTCGAGCCTCGGCTGGGTCAGTTGGCATTTCTGTGTGGAGTTTGCATGTTCTCCCCGTGTTCGCGTGGGTTTCCTCCGGGTGCTCCGGTTTCCCCCACAAGTCCAAAGACATGCGGTATAGGTGAATTGGGTAAGCTAAAATTGTCCGTAGTGTATGTGTGTGAATGAGTGTGTATGAATGTTTCCCAGTGATGGGTTGCAGCTGGAAGGGCATCCGCTGCGTAAAACATATGCTGGATAAGTTGGCGGTTTATCCCGCTGTGGCGACCCCAGATTAATAAAGGGACTAAGCTGAAAAGAAAATGAATGAATGAATGATTTTATTTTAATTTGATAAAAGCTGTAATTTACTATACTATGGTTGACACTCACACCATAGGACTGTTTTGAGATTTGGCCTAAATCCACCATAGGGGTGGTATGACGCCGTTCCTTTTCGTGCTTACCAGCTGAGCGTCGTGTGGTCCCTCGCCACGTCGGGCATTAAAAACCTAATGCAAGCCGTTGATTATCCCTTACTTATACAACACCAATCCAGACAACTTTAAACCATTAAAAATGCTAATAAAAGTCACTTTTTCCAACTTTTCAAGGTTAAAAGTTGTAATAAAGATCAAGATTCCATAATGCAATACAAAAGCATAAATAAACAGGAAAAAATAAAAACATGAATCACAAAATTAGAAAAACTGCTAATTTACGGATTTTTTTTTGTGTAGTAATGTCAACAAAACAAAAAAGTGAAGTGTCATTCAGCGAATTCTGGGAAAGTGAATTTGTGGTTATTTGCTGTATATATTAAGGAATATATTTTCATTTTTACAGTTTTTTTTTTTTTTTTTTTTTACAGTTGAAATGACAGTGTATGGGGGTGGCACGGTGGCTCAGTGGTTAACACTGTCGCCTCACAGCAAGAAGGTCGTTGGTTCGAGTCCCGGCTGGGCCAGTTGGCATTTCTGTGTGGAGTTTGCATGTTCTCCCCGTGTTCGCGTGGGTTTCCTCCGGGTGCTCTGGTTTCCCCCACAGTCCAAAGACATGCGCTATAGGTGAATTGGATGAACTAAATTGTCCGTAGTGTATGACTGCGTGTGTGAATGAGTGTGTATAGGTGTTGGCGGTAAGGGCATCCACTGCATAAACAAATGCTGGAATTGTTGGCGGTTCATTCCGCTGTGGCGACCCCAGATAAATATGGGACTAAGCCGAAGGAAAATGAATGAATGAATGGATGACAGTGTATGTAAGAAGACATGAGTTGTTGTGTTTAAACAATGGCTGTGTGTTATCAGATGCAGCGTGTGATCAGAGCTCCACCCTGCTGTTATATGTGTGTATGATATGGGACATAATGAGGATACTGTAACTCAACGCCGGATGGGGAATCTTTAAGACGATCAGGTGTGGATTTGCATGAAGCCTAAGAAGTGGAAACGTCTCGTATTTTTTCAGCGCTGTTTGAGAGATGGTTTGCGAGGCACCTTGAGGGTGGTGATATAATCGCATATCATCACAAATGGCTCCTCTTTCATGGTGGATGGGATGTAGCGGCACAATTACAGCCACCGTAAAATTAATAATAGAGCCTAATGTCATACCTGACAGAACGCATGCATTTTAACGCACTGTCTACTTACTGTCTAATTACTGTCTATCTAATTGTCTATTCATTAGTTTTGTATGATCATAATCATAGTAAGACAACACTTTAAACATTACTGACAGCCTGCGTGAGCTAAAGAGTTAGAATCACAAACCGTTTTCTCTGTGATTTTAATTGGCTTATGTTTTATATATTTACATGTTGATATTTATTAATCACAAAAGCTTAATTAATTAATTAAATTAGTTTTTTTGTGTGTTTTCTGCTAGTGTTCTGTTTCATAGTGTTCTCTGTTACCATGTTCAAAATAAAATATAAATACCATAAAATTTATACTAAATTAATTAACCATGTGTTAATTAATTGCATTTTTTATATTAAATGTATTATTTTAAATTAAGTATGTTATCCATCTATCCATCCATCAAATACCATAAAATTAATATTAAATTAATTAATTAACCATGTGTTACAATTGCATTTTTTAATATTAAATGTATTATTTTATTTTAAGTATGTTATCTATCCATCCATGCATCCATCCATCCATGCATATATGCATCCATCCATCCATCTATCCATGCATCCATCCATCTATATATACCATAAAATTAATATTAAATTAATTAATTAACCATGTGTTAATTAGTTGCATTTTGTAATATTAAATGTATTATTTTAAATTAAGTATGTTATATCTATCTATCTATCTATCTATCTATCTATCTATCTATCTATCTATCTATCTATCTATCT
>CAIGQV010015720.1:422-15089 GCA_903798115.1 Danio jaintianensis
CACACACACACACACACACACACACACACACACACACACACACACACTCTAGAGACATCAGAGACTTATTTTACATCTTGTAAAAAGGTCAAAAAGGGCATAATAGGTCATCTTTAAAGAAAGAGATCTGAATGAAGACATTATTTCTGTTATTTCACAACAAAAGACATTCATTCATTCATTCATTCATTTTCTTTTCGGCTTAGTCCCTTTATTAATCAGGGGTCGCCACCGCGGAATGAACCGCCAACTTATCCAGCATATATTTTACGCAGCAGATGCCCTTCCAGCCGCAACCCATCACTGGGCAACACCCATACACACTCATTCACACACATACACTACAGACAATTTAGCTTACCCAATTGACCTATAGCGCATGTGTTTGGACTTGTGGGGGAAACCGGAGCACTCGGAGGAAACCCACAACAAAACACAGTGTACAATAGTCAACATTCCTCAAGAACGTACTTTACTTACTTACTCCCAGGGCCATTTATATCGAAGTTAACATTTAGCCGCACCATATTGGTGTTTCGTAACATCTAGTTTTTATGAGGTGAGTTGTTAGCCCAACGCTTAACCCCCAACCTGGAGGACCAGGACATACACACATTAACTACGCACAATTTAGCTTACCAAATTCCCCTATAGCGCATGTGTTTGGACTGTGGGGGAAACCGGAGCACCCAGAGGAAACCCACGCCAACACGGGGAGAACATGCAAACTCCACACAGAAATGCCAACTTACTCAGCCGGGGCTCGAACCAGCGACCTTCTTGCTGTGAGGCGACAGTGTTACCCACTGAGCCACCGTGTCGCCCCCCTCAAAATGTGAATGTACCCAAATTAGCCTAAATGCTAGTTTTCAATGGTCGTCCCCTTGGCAGATGTTATAGGCTTATAAACCAATAAACATACAAATTCAAATTATAAACAAAACTCAAATGAACAACAAAAAACTACAACAGAGAGAACATTGGGCTCTATCATAGACCTGGCCTCAAGCGCAACACAAGTGTTTTTTTGTTGTTGCTAGTTTCACCCCGGCGTAGGTTTTATTTTCACGTTTTGCGCCACGTTGTTTAAATAGCAAATGCATTTGTGCCCATTTGTGGACTCATGGGTGTGCTGGTCTAAAACGGAGGTGTGTTAAGGTGCATTGTTGGCGTGTTGCTATTTTGAGGCAACTGAAATAGACCACACCATTGACCAACTAAAAGCTGCTCTAAAGTCAATGGCGCAGAGTTTTTGTTTGTTATTTAAAGAGCGAGTTAGTGATATTTGCCTATGCACATCCAAAGTGCACATACACATTGCTTATTACACACAAAGGGACGCACAGCAGCACACATATATATTTGAATATGAAGAATTAAAGGATTAAAATATAAACAAATATATATTATTGTCTAGTAAATTTAGTGGAATCCAGTGTTCTGTCGATTTGTCCTACCTTGTCAGGTTGTCCTACCTCCCATTCAAAAAGTAGGTAGCACATTTTGATGATGCAATATGACGCAATCAGATTTTGCTACCAGTGTAAATTTTAATGTGGAGTAGTGTGATATGAAGCTGTAATATCACCCTAACCTACCTAATCCCTAACCCCAACCTCAGAACCATTCAAATACAGTGTTGGTAGCATAATCTGATGGGTAGGATAAAATGTCAGGACACAGGCTCTGTTGTAGGCCGTTTATACATGACAATTTTCATTTGATTAATGTTATTATGATTACTTGTATTTATTATATGCATATATATATATATATATATATATATATAAAATTGTTTTTATAATTTTGTGTTTAAATTTGTCCAGCTGTCCGGTTTTAGAGATGTATGCATCACCATATAGGAGCATAGGAATAGGAAGTGTGTTTGGATATAACTCCACTTCATTGTTATTGCTCATTTGTTTGTTTGCGGGAAATTAGAACTAAATTAAGAAAGAGGTTTGAAACAAATCTTAGTGCTTAACACATATTACGAAATTAAATATGTAATGGGTGTCTTTAGTGGAGTGTGTCCACCACCGTTTCCTGAATCCATGACAAATGTTAGAGGCTTGTTCTGTAGATGGTCTTTAACTGTACCATTCCCATTTTTCCACTTACAAAGTCTGCCATCAACTGACGTGATGTAACTCACTTTTAAGGGAATGGGAGATGAGACTCTGATTGGTTTATTGCAAATTATGACCAAAACACACCCATAACTCATTAAGAGAATAAGAGTAACAGTTTTAGACCATGTGCCTGGCACAACGACAGTTTTTCCCCTCCTTAAAATAGCAAAAGTTGATTCGGATGCGCCCACACATGCTTTTGTGACATCCACTTTAAACGTTGCCCTTAGATTGTTAAAATAGAGCGCCTAGTGTTCACAATGCTGATTATTAAGAAGCCATTTCTTAAAATTATACATAAGTGAATTGAATGATACACATTCTCTAACAGATTGTGATATTAAATTCCACTGATGTGATGGTCCAAAAGAAAAAAAAAAGCTTGATCAAAATAAGCACACTTCAGTTACTAAATCCACAAACATACACACAGCTCAAATGTAAAATGAATATCAGAATGATTTCTTACCTATATTAGGATGATTTAAGACCTTCATAATCCTCACTTCACGAAAGAGCTGTGGAGAGAACAAAAAGAGAAGCAAACAAACTGGATTAGAAGAAACATTTAATATTTTTATATTCATAAGCTGTTTAAAGTCACTAACTTATGGTTCAGACATCAAACATCTGATCAATAATGTTCATGGTACTTTAGTCACACTTAATTTTATTGTACAATTCACGCTATTAACAAACCAATAACTAAGACTTCATTCATTCATTCATTCATTTTTTTCCTTCGGCTTAGTCTCTATTTCAGAGGTCGGCACAGCGAAATGAACCGCCAGCATATATTTTAAGCAGCGGAGGTCCTTCCAGCTGCAACCCATTACTGGGAAACACCCATACACTATCATTCACACACACACACTCATACACTACAGCCAATTTAGTTAATCAATTCACCTATAGCGCATGTGTTTGGACTGTGGGGGAAACCGGAGCACCCGGAGGAAACCCACGCCAACACGGGGAGAACATGCAAACTCCACACAGAAATGCCAACTGGTCGTGCCTCGAACCAGCGACCTTCTTGCTGTGAGGCCACAGTGCTAGACACTAAGCCACCGTGCCTTCATCGTTATTATAATATTATTAAAATATAATATTACTAAAACACTTTTGTATAAGTAACAATACACATCTTTAACTAGTGTCTTATTACCTGCCGATTATTAAGCTATTAACTGCTAATTAGCACTTATGAAGTATGACCTTATTCTACATCCCTATTCCTATTCAATACCTAAACCCAGCTACTACTTAATAACTAGTAATAGGCAGCTAATTAGTTGATTATTAAGCGAAAAGTCTTAGTTAGGGCGGCACAGTGGCTTAGTGGTTAGCACTGTGGTCTCACAGCAAGAAGGTTTCCACCACAGTCCAAACACATGCGCTATAGGTGAATTGATGAACTAAATTGGCTGTAGTGTATGAGTGTGTGTGTGTGTGTGTGTGTGTGTGAATGTGAGTGTGTATGGGTGTTTCCCAGTGCTGGGTGGCAGCTGGAAGGGCATCCGCTGTGTAAAACATATGCCGGAATAGTTGGCGGTTTATTCTGCTGTGGCGACCTCTGAAATAGAGACTAAGCCGAAGGAAAATGAATGAATGAACAGATGAATAATAGAGATTTACTAAGTTTGTACATTAATTTACGAAACCAAAATTGCACAAGAAACAAAAACAACACAGATGGAAATGCTGTGGATGATTTACCAAAAAAGCGCAAATTAAAGAACACTGATGTAACGTCTCATTTACATATCCACCAACACAATATGTGCAGCACAAATTAGCGTAGTGACATTATAGCCGATCTGAAACTCATAAGGTGTGGGTGATCCACTCCAGGGTTCTCACTCCATGTCAAATTCCCTGACTTTCACTGACTAAAAAGGTGAATTTACATGACCGATAATGGAAAAACAGGCAGCTGTTGTGTCGATCAATTCATCCAGAATTTTGTGAACTCAAAATTTAGAGGAGCAAGACATTTTCTATTGATGTAGATCTGCTATGTGAATAGAAAAGGGCCTAAAACTGATCCTTGAGGCACTCCATACTTCACAAGTTCATACTGACTTGTGAAAGCTGTGCGTTTATATTTACAAACTGGTAACAGTAAGTTAAGTATGATTTAACTATCGTAAAAGCCTGTCCCTGGATGATCTATAGTGTATAATGCAGCACTGAGGTCAAGTAAAACTATTAGTGAGATGCTGCCTCGGTCAGCAGCTAAGAGTAAATCGTTGGTTATTTTCACTAATGCGGTTTCTATACTGTGATGAGGCCTGAAACCTGAAACATTGTTAATCTGCAGAAAGGAGCATAATTAGGTAGACACAAACTTTTTTTAATAATTTAAATAGGAAATAGGCCTATAATTAGATAAATTGCTGGGATTAAGTTGTGGTTTCTTAACAAGAGGCTTAGGGTGTACTCACACTAGGCACGGTTGTCTTGAACCGTGCCCAGGCTTGATTGTCCCCCCTCCTCTCTCCGCCTCGGCCCGCACTCACACTGCATTTTTTGCCTTCCGAGCCGGAGCACACTTACGTCATTGATGATGCGACTGTTCAGTTTAACAGGAAGAGAAAAGCTCTCGCTCAGCACAGTGGACAATGCTTTAGTTATATCGTTTTGTGTTATTTAAAGTCGATTGGGATGCAGTGACACACAGTCAGATCTTTTGACGCTCATAAATGTTCATGAAATCCCTCGTGCTGCAGGTATTAGGAGGTTTGCAGAAGGTGCAGCTGACGTGCAGCGAGGGGTTTGCATCTTTACTATGACAGTTCGAGTTCATTGAGAAGTAAGAATGATTAATAAATCCATATCAAACAGTCCCTTAAAAGTGACGTCGCGTCTTCAGTTTCGGGCTCAGGCACGCTTTGCACTCACACTACAAGCATACTGCGCCAAAGCCCAACCGAACCGCGCTCTGGCACACCTCTTCCAACCGGGCCAGGCAGGCCAACTGAAACGCGCCTGGGCACGGTTCGGATAGCCTAGTGTGAGTACGCCCTTAGTTTTTTCTACTGTTAAACCGGTGCCCGGATCTGGACACGCAAGTCAACAGGAGGGTTAAATATCGCATCGTCAGCTACAGTCATCAGGATCTCTGGTTCGTCACTCATTTTGGGTTGAACAATAAATAAAGAACAGCCAAGATCGGGTGACTGAATTAGCACTTTCAGAAAGCATCCTTCTTGTGAACGAAGCTGTTCATTCAGTTACAAATCTGACAGAATTCGCAACCGAATGTTCGCTGCAGTTGTGAACCAACAGGACAAAGACGAGTAATGGAGAAGACAGAACGATCATTTTGGGCTGATATGATGCTTTAAAGGCGGCACGGTGGCTCAGTGGGTAGCACTGTCGCCTCACAGCAAGAAGGTCGCTGGGTCAGTTGGCATTTCTGTGTGGAGTTTGCATGTTCTCCCCGTGTTGGCGTGGGTTTCCTCCGGGTGCTCCGGTTTCCCACACAGTCCAAACACATGTGCTATAGGGGAATTGGGTAAGCTAAATTGTCTGTAGTGTATGTGTTTATGTCCTGGTCCTCCAGGTTGGGGTTTGAGCGTTGGGCTAACAACCCACCCAAACTAGATGTTACGAAACCCCAATATGGTGCGGCTAAATATCAACTTCGATATAAATGGCCCTGGGAGTAAGCAAGTATAATGCTTTAAAACGCAGCTTGTTTCTGATTGGCTGTCAGCATGTTTATATTAGTCTGCGTTCTGAAGAAGGCACCAGGCTGCTTCCATAAGCACTTAAAAACGACTCGCTTTGCCAAAGTTTTGCCAAAGCATCGATTTGGAAATATATTCTAGAGTTGTTGAAGCACTTAGTAGAAAGTAAATCAAATATTAATGAGCAAGTCTTCAACCACACTGTGCTGTTATATATATATATATATATAATGTGCTGTAAATGTTGCGTATATAAATACAAGCGGTGGTTGGTTTGCATTACACAGTTGGTCCTGAATCAGTTGAGCTGAATAACCCGAAGCCAACAGGACAAAGGCTGTTTATGAGACACTGGGAAAAACTAGCAGCGCAGTGTTTGCTAACACTCATTAGAGGTGTGAACCTACACTGGTCTCACGGTTCGGTTACGATTATCATGCCATCGATTCGGTTCAATTCGATATCTCTGTGCATCACTGGTGCGTTGACGATTCTTTCCATACACAGTTTTATATTTTACTTCACACCACAAGAATTCTTGTATTAAAATCACAGCTGATCCATGATAGACGCGGTGGAGAAACTCGCTCTGCAGACACGCCGAGAGGAGAGGAAACTTGTGCAGAGTGTCTGTGTTTTTTTAAGTAGTTTGGAGTGTTTTAATTACTCGCGCTCGCCTCCCTCGCCATAGTAAGCTACAGCATTATAGCGCATATGAGATAAATGACGTCAGTATGTAATAACTGGTTATGATCTATTACTGAACCAATACCGAATTGTCCGCGTCTGCATCGCGGTGCACCGAAGAAACAATTAATTTTGACACTCCTAACACTCGTGGTCCTTTCTTTAGAATTCAGAGATGCCAATTAGATATACACACGCAAAACTGGAATATCACTTAAAACATTTGAGAATAAAGCAGCGTTTTCATCCAATGAGTGGTACGATACGGTACAATTTGGGTCATACACACACACTCATACACTACAGCCAATTTAGCTCATCCAATTCCCCTATAGCGCATGTGTTTGGACTGTGTGGGAAACGGGAGCACCCAGAGGAAACCCACGCCAACACGCATACAAACTCCACACAGAAACGCCAACTGGCCCAGCCAGTACTCGAACCAGCAACCTTCTAGCTGTGAGGCGACAGTGCTAACCACTGAGACACCATGAAGTAAGTAAGTAAAGATTTAAAATCACGGGGACTTTAAGCCTATTGGTGTAAAGTCTATAATTGCTGAGAGAACACCGTGTGTGTTTTGTGACTTCTGTCTGTCCTGATGGATGTCTTTGAGAAGACGCAACAACACACTGAAGCGTCAGAGAGACAGAAGTGTGTTTTCTGGCAGTCGGCTCTGCTCAGTGATCAGCAGAAGAGCCGGAGCTGCTATTTTTACAGCCATATTTCTAAAAACAGCCACAGCAACATTCCACTCTGATGACACTGATGAGTGTGTCACTTCCTGTGGAGGATCCTACAGTCTGTGTGTGTGTGTGTAAATGTGTTTGTGTGTGTGAGAGTTTGTGCGTGTGTGAGTGGGTTTATGTATATATGTGTGTACGTGTGTTTGTCTATATGTGTGCATGTATATATATGTGTGTATATGTATATAAGTGTCTGTGTGTGTGTGTGTGTCTGTCTATGTGTGCATGTATATAAGTATCTATGTGTGTGTGTGTGTGTCTGTCTATGTGTGCATGTATATATGTGTGTGTGTGTGTGTGTGTGTGTATGTGTGTGCGTGTTTGTATGTATAAGTGTATGTGTGTGTGAGAGTGAGTGTTTGTTTGGGATGTGTTTGTGTTCGTGTATGTATGTGTCCATCCGTATATGTATCTGTGCGTGTGTATGTATATATATATATATATATATATATATATGTGTGTGTGTGTGTCTGTCTATGTGTGCATGTATATATGTTTGTGTGTGCTTGTATGTATAAGTGTGTGTGTGTGTGTAGGAGAGAGAGTGTGTATATGTGTTTGTGTGCATGTATGTGTGTGTGTGTATGTTTGTGTGTGCTTGTATGTATAAGTGTGTGTGTGTGAGTGAGTGTATATGTATTTGTGCATGTATATATGTGTTAATGTGTGTGTGCGTGTGTGTGAGAGCGTATGTGTATACATATGTGTGTAAACCTCACCGTGCTCTCATCAATCTTGCTGTCAAGAGTGTGTTTCAGTCAAAACCTCAGTGTCGAACAATGCTAATGCGCACATCAATCAAATAATGGTGAAAGGGCCTCATTTAAATATTCAAATGAGATGATAATTGACAGTACGCAAATAACCCATACAGTACCTTCATTTACCAGGTGAGGAAAATGATACTGTTCTATAAAGGTCTGATAACATTTCTCTCATCTATCAAATATCAAATATACATACTTTTTTAATGTGATAGTTGGTTGAAATCATAGATATATACACTAGATATCGCATACGGGCCCTGAGCATGCATCAATACCGCCGCCATATTGGTCAGGGCTCCCAGGACAAAAGTCATTCAATCGCACTTAGTCAAGACCAAAGCCAATGTGAAGATGCTGGACTCTTGCGCTGCGCACGAGTGTAGTAATGAGCGAACAAAGAAAACAAAGCATAAAGGCAGAACATTTCATAGGCAAGATTTTGTTTTTTATGATTTTGTATGTTATGAACTTTTGTGCTCAACAAGTAACGTTATTGATGATAATACAGTCTCTCACTGCACTGACCATAAAGGCTGATTTATACTTCTGCGTCAAGCACATGCGTATAGTCCGGCACAGCATTCGTCATGACTGACGCGCAACTCTCAAGAAATTGAACTACACATCGGAACGACGTGTAGTGCAAGCTCTGTGATTGGTCGGCTTGGTAGCGGTGACGAGTGTGGGCGGGGCTGAGAGCTGCGAGCCCGATGGAGCGAGTGTTTACAAGTGTGGAGTCCCGTGAAGGAGGTCCAGATGGAAACTGTTGTTTTGTGTTTACCTCTAAAGTTGTTGCACGTCCGCCGGTTCCCGCCTCTGAATGAGCCAGTTTGAGCCACTTGTACATTAAGGTAGCGTTCAGAAAAAACAAAACACCAGCAAAGAAACTCGACACAGATGCCAGCTAGCGTTTCAGAAGTGTTATTCTGGGTCACACCGATCATTCCACACAGAAGTATAAACCAGCCTTAAGGCAAAGTAGCACCAACTTGCACTAAATACTCGGCTTATGCTAGTTTTGTTGAAGAAAACCAGCGAAAATGTCGATGAAATATGACAACAAGACAACTGTGGTGCCAGAAACTTGTATTATTGTCAGCTAAGTTAACGTTAGCTTTTGAAGTAACTTATAAGAGTGCCTGATAACATAACAGAGCCCGTGCCTGATATTTATTTGCAAACCGACCACCGGGAAAACTCCCAATCATAGATATGTGTATATATCTATGGCTCCAGATGGCCAGTGCGCCACTGCACCATTCATTTTAAAGGAGCGCTACCCTGTACCAAGATGGCAGCTCTATTGACGCATTCCTTCCATTAGACAACAATGTGACATTTAGTGCAGGGTTGCCCAAACTCGGTCCTGGAGGGCCGGTGACCTGCATATTTTAGCTCTAACCTCAATTACGCCGATGACTCGACGCAGAAGTATAAATCAGCCTTTACTTTTTCCAAACCTGTTTGACACTCTTTGAACACTGTTGAACAAAAAAGAAGATACTTTGAAGAATGTTGGGAATATGTAACCATTGACTTTCATAGTTTTTGTTTTTCCTACTATGGAAGTCAATGGTTGTAGGTTTTCAGCTTTCTTCAAAGTATCTTCTTTAGTGTCCAACAGAAGAAAGGATCTCTTTGAGGATTGAGGGAGAGTAAATAGTGTATATTTTTGGGTGAACTGTCCCTTTAACTCTTCTAAAGTTAAAACACTAGTATCCATTCATTCATTCATTTTCTTTTCGGCTTAGTCCCTTTATTAATCTGGGGTCCCCACAGCGAAATGAACCGCCAACTTATCCAGCATATGTTTTACACAGCGGATGCCCTTCCAGCTGCAACCCATCACTGGGAAACATCCATACACTCTCATTCACACACATACACTATGGACAATTTAGCTTACCCAATTCACCTGTACCTCATGTCTTTGGACTTGTGGGGGAAACCGGAGCACCCGGAGGAAACCCACGCGAACACGGGGAGAACATGCACACTCCACACAGAAATGCCAACTGACCCAGCCGAGGCTCGAACCAGCGACCTTCTTGCTGTGAGGTGAACGTGCTACCCACTGTGCCACCGTGCAGCCCAACACTAGTATAGTGTTGTCTAAAAATAAACAGAAGCGTATCTGATACATCATCAGATTTTGCTCAAACACATGTAACTCATTCATTTATTCATTTTCTTTTCGGCTTAGTCCCCTTATTAATCAGGGGTCGCCACAGTGGAATGAACCGCCAACTTATCCAGCATATGTTTTACGCAGTGGATGCCCTTCCAGCTGCAACCCAGTACTGGGAAAACACATGTAACTATTAATCATGAATCCAGAGAAACTGAGAATGTCCAGGTGGTCTCTCTTTTAATATTCCCCATTGCTGTATAAATAAAGCAGTATTTATTCTATCACTTCATTTGCAGATGAGTTCCACGCGTCATTCTTCTGCCCTTGAAACACACTGCAGAAAGGAGAAACTCTCCGCAGGATCATTCCCAATGAAGTTGATCAATACAATCCCTTCAGGAACCATCCTTCAAAGGCTGCTGGAGAAGTGAACAGGGTAAGGTCACCTATCTGGAGCCGTTCCAACATCTGTGACCATATAATCCCCCGTTTACACTAATGCGTTTCAGGCCATGTCCACACGTACACCAGTATTTTTAGAAACACTTTTCACAGCTTTTGATTTAAAAAAAATCTCTGTTCACATGAAACGAACTGTGATGCATGTTAAGGGCACTCCCAACCAGCAGGGGGTGATAAAAGCCTTTTATGCTGGTTTTACAACAAATGCGGAATTAAGTATTTGTGCAAGAAAATTGCATACAAGTCAATGCAAATGTGATGACAAAAGGCGGATTCATGTCTGTCTGTCTGTCTGTCTCTGTCTGTCTGTCTGTCTATTCTTCTATCTATCTGTCTGTCTGTCCGTCCATCCATCTATCCATCCATCCATTTATCTATTCTTCTATCTATCTATCTATCTGTCTGTCCGTCCGTCCATCCGCCTATCCATCCATTTATCTATTCTTCCATCTATCTATCTATCTATCTGCCTTTTTATCCATCCATCCATCCAACCATATCATCAGTCCCTCCATCCATCCATGATTCCATCCATCTATCTATCCATCCAACTATCTGTCCATCTATCTATCTATCTATCTATCTGTCTGTCTGTCTGTCTGTCTGTCTGTCCGTCCATCTATTAGTAAATCCATCCATACATTCATCTATCCATCCACCCATCTGTCCATTTATCTATCTGTCCATTGATCTATTCTTCCATCTATCCATCCATCTACTAGTCCATCCATATATCCATCCATTAGTCCATCCATATATCCATCCATTAGTTCATCCATCCATCCATCTATTAGTCCATCCATTCATCTATATATCTGTCAATCCACCCATCTATTAGTCCATCCATATATCCATCTATCTGTTCATCCATCCTTCCATCTATTAGTCCATCCATCCATTTATCTATACCATCCATCCATCCATCCATCTATCTATCTAATCTGTCCATCCATCCATCCGTCCATCAGTCTGTCTGTCAGTTCAACTGTCTATCCATCCATCCATCCATCCATCCATCTGTCCGTCCAGCTATCTGTCTATCAATTTATCCATCTGTCCGTTCATTCATCTGTCCATCCATCTAATCTGTCCATTCATCCATCTGTCCATCAGTCTGTCTGTCAGTTCATCCGTCTATCCATCCATCCGTCTGTCTGTCCGTCCATCCATCTGTCATTCCATCCATCTGTCCATCAATTTATCCATCCACCCATCCATCCATCCATCCATCCATCCAACCATATCATCCATCCATCCATCCATCTCTCTATCCATCCATCCAACCATATCATCCATCCATCTGTCTATCAATTTATCCATCCATCCATCCATTCAACCATGCCATCTGTCCATCTTTCTATCCATCCATCCATCTTCCGTCCGTCAGTCTGTCAAGTTCATCCGTCTGTCAATCTATCTAACTATCTATTCATCCATCTATCCATCTGTCCATCCATCTGTCAATCCATCCATTGGTCCATCTATCTGTCCATCAATTTATCCATCCGTCCGTCTGTCCATCCACCCATATATCTATCTATCCATTCATTCATCCAGCCGTCTGTCTGTTCATCTATTTATCCATCCATCCATCCATCCAATCTAATCTGTCCATCCATCCATCTATCTATCCCTCCATCAGTCCCTCCATCCATCCATCCATCCCCCAGTTCAGCTCTTCAGGTCAGTGTTCCTCCAGCTCTAGATCTGGGAAACTCTGATCTCTACTCTCAGTCTAGTTAAGCGTTCTGTTAAGTAAGTCTGCATTAATTGTTCAACAGTAAAATCACAAACTCCACAGCATATTTACAGTATTAAAACATGCATGTCACTGGTCAAATGCTAACAAAACGCACATGAAGCACTTTCCTCATCCAGTAAACTCTGTGAACTCCAGTCAAATCTAGCCGACTTCACACAAGAGTAAACACCGCAAGATTCCGAGCAATGAAAGGAGGAATAGATAGGACTGTAAGTTAATGAAATCATGCTTGGCCACATAAATATTCATTTAAAATCATCAGTTTTGACTCTCCATGCTATTATTAGTCGACAAAACACTAAACTAAAGACTTCTATAGTGCTTAAATACATTTTCAAGCACTTAAACCTTTAAAATACTTCAATCGCAACAGGATAAAAGTCACAAAACTTGGGGAAAACATGTCAAAAATATGCATTTGCTCAAAGTAAACGTCCCATTGTTTACACGAGGCCTTTTTTGCATTCTGAATGTTCTTCAGCAAAATATAAGCAGAAAAAATGAGTGAAGATACTGAAGTCTCACCTTTTGTAGACTAGTAGGGTTCAGCTGGGTTTTATCAATGATCTTCACTGCTACCTGAAAGACAAATAGAATGTTTCTGTCAAAAGTGTGTATTGACAGATTCATATATAAAGCCTGTATATGTGAAGATCATCATCATCTCAGCTCAGTTTCTTATATAATCTGCAGTCTCTGCGGCTCCTGAAAGCAGGGTCTGATGTAAAGGCTGTTGAATAATGTGTGTGTTTCCAGCACTAGCTGACTGGCCTGATTTTAAAGGCTGATGAAACCCTAAAACTAATTTCTTTTAGATATTGACAGATATACAGTTGAATACAGTTGAAGTCAGGATTATTCGCTCTCCTGGATTTTTGTTTTCTTTTTCAAATATTTTCCAAATGATGTTTAACAGAGCAAGGAATTTTTCACAATATTTTCTATTAAAGCAAACTATTCAGTAACTGGAACTGTGTCTTTTCTAAAAAAAAAAAAAAAGAAGATCCGGATTTCACTATTGCCAGATTAAGATTAACTAACACATTTTCCTCACTTGTTATTAGGTCTCTGCTCGAGACTCAGGGAAACTGATTGTGTGTGTGTGTGTGTGTGTGTGTGTGTGTGTGTGTGTGTGTGTGTGTGTGTGTGTGTGTGTGTGTGTGTGTGTGTGTGTGTGTGGGTGTGTGTGTGTGTGTGTGTGTGTGTGTGTGTGTGTGTGTGTGTGTGTGTGCGTGTGTGTGCGTGTGTGTGCGTGTGTGTGCGTGTACGTGTTTTTGTGACATGTCAGGACACAAATCTGTATAATGACACAGGTATTACAAAAAGGAGGTGAAATATGAGGACACAGCTGACGTCCTCATTTCTCAAAAATCTTATAAATCCCCCAGAATGAGTTTAATCCGAGAGTAAAGCTGTCCACTGTTTCCTGTGATGGTTGGGTTTAGGGGTAGGGTGGGGTTAGGGCAATACAAAACACGGTTTGTGCTGTATAAAATCAATGGAAACCTATGTAATGTACCCACTTTTCACAAAAACAAACGTGTGTGTGTGTGTGTGTGTGTTGGTACACTTATAAGTGAAGTTTCACAAACTAATTTCGAGAGGAGCACGTGATATGATTGAGCACGACTGATTACTCATCGGTAATCAGTATTAATCCAATCAGATTGATTCAAGCTCACAATAAATAAACCGATTTCCTCTACCGATCTATCTTCATTTCGGAAGAATCCCCCCTTCCACCCCATCTCCTCCTTTTTTCCTCCCTTTTTCTAAGGGGAGCTCTCGAGACCTACCTGATCTCGAACCCCTTTATATGCTTACTTGACTGGGCGGGAGCCTTGAGCTCAATTATCTTCGAGCTCAGGGTTCTCTCCCGGGACAGCATGCCAAACCTGCTATTCACGCTAAAGCATATCTAAGTGGGAACTCTTGAAATGGAATTTATCATAAATATCATTCTGCAGATCAATATGTGTGCAAGTGGATTGTTTTTTGTAAATATATATATATAGGGCGATGCTGTGGCGCAGTGGGTAGCACAATCACCCCACAGCAAGAAGGTCGCTGGTTCGAGCCTCGGCTGGGTCAGTTGGCATTTCTGTGTGGAGTTTGCATGTACTCCCTGTGTTCGTGTGGGTTTCCTCCGGGTGCTCCGGTTTCCCCATAAGTCCAAACACATGCGCTATAGGGGAATTGGGTAAGCTAAATTGTCCGTAGTGTATGTGTGTGAATGAGTGTGTATGGGTGTTTCCCAGTGATGGGTTGTGGCTGGATAAGTTGGC
>CAIGQV010015725.1:0-12786 GCA_903798115.1 Danio jaintianensis
TTTTTTTTTTGTTTATTTTATTTGTATGTTTGGATTGTTTGGCAGTATACCAAAATCTGTATCAATTTCACCTCAACAGCTTCTTTAGAAATATATTTACTGTTTAAAAAAAATCATGATGTGTTAAATATTTATTTAAGAAAAATATGGGTCATAATGTAATGACCATGGGATAATGTAGGTCCCAATGCTAAACTAGCTACAGTCACATAAAACCAGTAAACATGAATTAAGACAATAAAAAGAATCACTTTAATCTTTAACCTGAACAATCCTAATTATCACTGCTGATAATAAACGTGAATTGTAATGGTTTTATAATATGAATGAGCGCCAGAGGCATTTCGGCATTGTGTGTTCATGAGAGAAACTGTATGTTTGCTCAGTGCTGTTGGTCTAGGCTTTTGTAATGCAGCGATGCATATAAAGCGTGACAGATGTGGCGTTTGCAGTCCCTTTCTCCGTAATGAATGGCCATCCAGCACTACTCAACGGACGGCCTGTTGTTAAAGCTCATTTATTTGAAGAAGTGGCTCGGGTGTCATTAAGTGCTTACGATCAACTAGCAATCTATTGAACTGAACAGAAATTAAGCTAAGAAACTGAACACCGTTTAATCAAGCGCTGAACTTGGAAACGTAACACATTTTTAAAATTAGAGTCATTCATTTTCTAATACCTGTAAGTTTCAGACAAGTTAGTCGTGGCAGCGGAACACAATTATGATTATACTTAATGAGAGACAAATTATAGGAAGCATGTTGAATGCTGGAATTACAGCTTAGTAATTGCCGATTAAATAGGGAGAAATGAATCACTGATCTTTGTGAACAGTGCTCACAGTCACACATTTTTAAAGCTCACATTTTTAAAACCTTCTTAGCTCCTTCTTAGAATGGGTTTTAAAACCCATTCAGTTGATCTCCAGGTCTGGTGGGAGCACTTTTAGCTTAGCTTAGCATAAATCATTGAATCAGATTTGACCATTAGCAACTGGCTTTAAAATAACCAAAGACTTCAGTCATTTTCCTATTTTAAGCTTGACTCTTCTGTAGTTACATCATGTACTAAGAGAAACGGAAAATGAGAAGTTGTTATTTTCTAAGCTGATATGGCTAAGAACTATACGCTCATCCCGGTGTAATAATCAAGAAATTTAGCTAACGTACCATGCCTGCACTGGGCACAATGATATTACGCAGCACATGAAAACCGGTTGCTTTCAGATGACACCTTAAAAACATAAAGACATGAGAGACGCGCTGTCGGGCTCCATCAGCTAGCACAACTAGTGATTTGAAGTAAATCCAAATAATTTACAATTAATTTATATTTTGAGGCTGCACTGTAATGATTAAATGCAGTAAAGTATTTTAATGTATGCCATCAAATGATTATTGATCTGTATATGACAATATTTCTTGTATACAATCTACTGTTGTTTTCCAGTACTGGGTTGTGGCTGGAAGGGCATCCGCTGCATAAAACATATGCCAGAATAGTTGGCGGTTCATTCCACTGTGGCAACCCCTGATAAATATGCAACACAGGCGCATTGTGAATACGTACCCCATGTCTACATTTCTGGAGAGCGCGAATTACGTAGCCAGAGGTACGTATGGCTGCATTTCGTCTTTAAAACAAATGCTAGGAATCAGTGGCTTTCCACGCACGTTGGCGGACTTGGGAGACGGAGCAGAGTTAACTGCGACGACGGGGTTCGAGTCCGGCGAAGAACGGTTCTAGAAAGCAGGTAAGACAAAAACAAAAGGCAAAAAAATAAAATAAACAATTAAATAACAGGGTGAGAACATGGTAAGGTCTGAAAACGTGGTAAAAACCAGGCGACCGCAAGAGCTTTTCTTTTTCTGGATTGCTTTTGGTCTGGATTGCTTTTTGGACGCTGTTGGTTGGGTTTAGGGAAGGTGGTGGGCAGGTCAATTGGTGCTTTTGAAAACACTATCGATTGGGTTTAGGAAAGCAGGGGGGTGTGGTTATCGGTCGATCAGTCAGTCAGTCAGTCGACAGCGGCCTCTGGTGGATTTACGCGAAAAGAGCAGGCATGAATTGGCACTCACGAGACAAATTTGAGATCTCATAAAGCATACACAGCGGCCTCTGGTGGATTCGCAAAAACAAAAACTGCAAAAAAAACGTACCTCCTGGGACGTATTTTGCGCTCTCCAGAAATGTATACAGGGGTACGTATCCACAATGAGCCTGGGTTGAAAATAAAGGACTAAGCCGAAGGAAAAGTGAATGAATGAATCTACTGTTGGCATTTTAGTGAGTGGTGTCTTCTGTAAACCAAGGTAAAAAGTATAATAATTATTATTTTAAATATGTAAAGCTCTAGTAGACTTGTATCATTTTTAAGCTTGAAAAACTTTTCCCAAAAAACAGATGTGAAACCCCTGACCCCATTGCTGAAATGCAAATGAGTCAAATATTCTTGGGAATCTGTTTCTAAATCGTTGCCTTAATACCACATTTCAACCTACAAACCCAAAGGTTAATATTACACACTAGCATATTATGTATACAGTATTCTCAATATTGTAACTGGTTGGTTTGTTTTACATCCTATTTTTCAGTTTCCCACAAAGCGATGAGTCCGATGTCAAACAGAGATTTATGATTATAAAGTTTCACGTGTTTGATTGGAAGTGAGATGCTCTTTGACGTCAGGCACGCAACAGATGTTTGACCTTTTATAGAGTCATGAATCTAACTCTGCTAACATTTCAACACCACTGACAGCAGTTGGTATTTACAATCTTATTTGTGTATTTAAAATCTTTGAAAGGTCAACTAATTCTTTGCAAGAGCACATGATTGCTGTTTTGTTACCTAATGAAGTATACTGGAAAAAAGAGGTTTGTTATGAGAGCATCAGTGAAGTTAACGCTCATTCACAATTGTGTCAGTTAATGTTTTTTAATGATAAAACACTGCTGTACAAAAATGAGTGCACTGCCCAATGGATGTCTGATGCACATGGCACACTTTTCCGGAAACACTTCAGCAGAAGTCAAATGTGCTTGCAAAAAAGTTTGTTTGGATAAAAAAAAAGGTGAATTAGGTAAGCTAAATTGGCCATAGTGTATGTGTGTGAATGGGTGTGTATGGATGTTTCCCAGTGATGGGTTGCAGCTGGAAGGGCATCCGCTGTGTAAAACATATGCTGTATAAGTTGGCGGTTCATTCCACTGTGGCGACACCAGATTAATAAAGGGACTAAGCCGAAAAGAAAATGAATGAACGCTCAATGAGAGAATGCGGTCCACGCTGGAACGGACATAAAAGAAGGGATGTCAGGCCAGCGCCATACATTTTTGTGCTGAAGTATTCTCATTAATCTGAACACATGGAAGAAAAGGAAAAGGGGCATTATTTCAATGGACAGTGATTTTACTTCACTAAACACATTGCTTTAAGCTTTCATTAATCTGTATGTTCTTACAAGATAACAATTGTACGTTTTTGATGTGTTTTTTTAAGGTTAATGAAGGTTATACATTGTGTTGTTAATTGCAGAGCTCCTCTATTAAAGAAGAAGAAAAAAACTAAGTTCTGAAAGAGATCAAGCCTCAGCCAAGTACTGTAAGTGTGGAGGACCTGTAAAAAAGGCTGTGGCTCATAAGTGCAATTCTAATCTCTTGTCCTTTATGACGAGGCACCCGCACGCACCATACCACTTTACCTGAGCCAACCGGCGTCCAGGATCCGTGACCACGCAATCTCCCCCGCCCAAACAGATTTTCAGTTTTTAGTGTAGCGGGACATGTAGACGGACGGTAAAGTTGGCGGTGAATAGTTCATGGACTGTTTTCATCACTGTTTGTCATCTGTTGCCACAAGTGTTGTGCGTGAATGCAGAAGTAAGTTTGCAATCCTGTAAATGACAAGAGTTATTCTGTTCTGTGAGAAGTTACTATGACTGTGACCACGCGATGTATGTCAAATGTGCGTTTAGCCATAATAAGTGTGCCAGTAACCCCATAACTCATATTTCAATACTTCTATATATCTATATATCCACATATTGTGTGTATTAGAGTTACATTTATGTTTATCTTCCTATTTGAAGTGTTGAAGTGTAACCAAATCCATGCATGATAGAGCATATTGAAATAGCAGCTTGTCTCATTTTGCCTACAATCATTTGAACGATATTTCATTATCAAGCTTAATGTTTTGTGCTGTGTTATTGACTATATTTTACAACTGTAATTTGTTTGATGATCATTATGTATATTCATAATCATTTCATTGTTTTTCATTTTTAGAAAAACCACAACACAAGTGTCATAAAACCAAGTCTGTTGAGTGGTGACAATAAATGGGTTGTTCCCACAAATGTTCATCTTCGCCTCATCTCTAATCTGATAGTCTTTGGTGGGTCAGCAAGCAGAACTGGCAACTAAAGATTCTATGGTGCAGAGCTACTAAAAGCCAACCATTGTTTCAGGACCAGAAGTGCCAATTAGAAATAAAATGAAGAATCAGTTTATTATTTTAAATTAATCATATTTAATTCATGTTTTAAAACACTGATTGATCGAACTATAAAAAGTATATTAATAAATCATTTTAAATGCACATTTTAAATAACTTTGTTTTATTTTGCCACACATGCTGTTCTCGAGTTGAAAATAATTATTAAAATGTTAAAAATGGGTTTAAATGAGTTAAAAATGCCACTGGACAGTCCACACGTAGGATTTAATGATTTATTAATATACCTTTTTTTTACTGTTCGATTAATCAGAGTTTTAAAACATGAATTCAATAAACTGTTATAAAATTGTCTATTTATTTATACATTTGAAATGATTTGTTTTGCTTTATTAAATGACATTTAAAAACACAATTTAAATAGACACATTTAAATATGTATATTTATTTGTCCACTATTTGTTCATTTAAACTGTGATTTATTTATATACATTTTTATGCTTCAATTATTAAATTGATCATTTGGCTCTTCATTTTATTTCTAACCGGCACTCCTGGTCCTTCATAGGTAAGAAAAAGTAATGCAAAAGTAACACAACACATTCCTTTCCATAAAATGTAACCAAGTAATGCAACTAGAAACTTTTTTGGAGAGTAACTTATATATATATATATATATATGTTTCGGTTGTCTTTTGCACTTCACTCACTGTATATATCAATTTATTTTAATTGTATATTAAATGTCAAACCCCGTTCCCCTAGAATAACATCAGGGGTTTGTAACAATATTGTAATGCAATACTTTCAAAAGTAACTTTCCCCAACACTGCTCATCCACAAGTTCAATGTCCCTCCCAATAATGACAGTAGGTGAAACAGTAATGGCAGTCTTTCCGAAATCTATCATCATATCTTTGGTCATTGCAATATGTAAATTTAGACTATAATTTGCACACTATGAAACAAAGTTTTCCACCACATGTCCATGGGATTTACCAGGAGACTCCCAGTGACAGTGTCATCTGCAAATTTCAGTATGAACCTGTAGTCAAATGTACTTCTGCAATCATCTGTATTTAATATAAAAAGAAGAGGGGAAAGAACACACCCCTGAGGAGAACCTATCGAAGACCATGACTTGGAGAATAAAACACCATTAACTCTCACACACTGAGTACTATTTGATAAAAAATGTACTATCCATCCAACCAAATTAAGTATCATTTTACATGACATTATCATTCATATAAAATAACTAGCAAGCATATAGTTTAAACATGAACGTTACAAATGTGATCAGTCACTACGCATACTTTTAACAATGTTAATGAGGTTATTAGATTACAAACCACCCCCATTTTGTTGGGAATGCAGTGCACTATCCTGCACTTCTGAATAGCTGGTTTTTAAATGCTTCTGTTGTGTCATGGACAAGGGCTTATTGGAATCTTGTTGTTAGGACACAGTGTTACTGTTTTAATGCTGTTAGATTCAAAATGATTGATTCTGCTGCATATGGATTATACAAGTCTTCATATTTTGCTTGGCTACTTTAGGTATACTTCACTTTTTTGAACAACAAACAATCAGTAATGACATCCAAATGAATCATCATTTAATCCCCTTCACATTGTTCCAGACTTACGTACCTTTCTTGTGTGGAATGTGAAAGATGATATTTTGAAGAATGTTGGTAACCAGTTTCAGTTCCCACTGACCAATTGTGTGGACAAAAAAATACAATGGGTAGTCAATGTAAACCGAAACTATTTGTCTCACAGCGTTCTGAACAAACTGTTTTGTAACAATATGAGGGTGAATCCAAGTTTTATTTTCATCAAACTATCAATTTAACACTAAAAGCAATTATTTGGTAATCTTCATGTGCCATTGTGTTTGTGAATAAATAAATCATAATAATAAATAACTAATAAATAATGTAAGTAAATAATGTACCATTATTTTATAAACAAGTCTTCTAACAAGTTTAGCACTGATGCATGAGTAGCATTGGTGTTCCTCGAGGAACAGTTTTAGCTCCATATTTACTTACATTCTATACATCAGATTTTCAGTATAGCTCCAAAAATTGTCGGTTGCATAAAGAATCATGATGAGAGTTAGTATAGGGAGCTTTTAAAAGGTTTTGCAGGCTGGTGTGAAACAAATTGTCTAATAACACCAAAGAAATGGTTGTTGATTTTAGTAGATATCCACACCAAGTGGTGCCAGTGATTATACATGACTCAGCAATTGAGATTGCTTCATTACACGTATAAGTATCTGGGTGTATAACAAGCTTGAATGGTCTGAAAATACAATTTAGGTGCACAAGAAGGATCAGAGTCACATTCGTTTATTAAGAAACTGTTGAAGGCTTTCTATGATTCTGTGGTGTCATCTGTGATCTTGTATGTTGTAACCTGCTGGGGAGGAGGACTGTTGGAGGAGAAAAATAAACTCAACAAGCTTATAGAAAGGGCAGGTTCTGTTGTGGGATGCAATAGCCAGTAGATGAGATAGCACACGATTGAATGATGGACAAATTTGTCAGTATGATGAACCATGATTTTCATCCTCGTTTTGATAGTCCAAGCGTGCACAAGCTTTTTTAGCTCAAGATTAATTCAGCCCCGGTGTTATAGAGAACGATACAGAAAGTCATTTTTACCAACAGTGATCAGATTGTATAATCAATGTCATATTAGATAAATTATGTAAAATTGTAATTGCATTGATAGAGTAGACTAGTGTCTACTCGTTGCTTGAAACTAAAGACTGCAGTATGGATGTAATTTTATTATATATATATGAATATATATATATATTCAGCATAAATGAATACATTTTGAAAATTTATCCATTTCTCAGTGAATATAGGTAATATATTTTGGTGCATTTGAACAAAACAGATTTATTAAACAGATATATTTATTAAAATATAATTTTAGTCGCCGAACATCTTTAGAAATAGAAAGATAATACATTTAAATTCAATCAAACTATTGACAAAAAAATTTACAAACTACAAAATTTCAACATTATATATATATTTTTTGTTGTCTTGATTTTTGCTCTTTATATATATTATTATTATTATTTTTTTTTTTTTTTACCTAACATAAATTTGAGCTACTAATTTTTGGACTGTTATTGTACACTATTTTGTTAGATTAGCTCCAGATTTGTCTTCGTTACTGACTAATCTATCGTATATGCACAAATATAATATTGTAAAGCTTGCTATAGAAAATATGAATTTAAATTAGATTTGTGATGGGTGTACTTATATATGCTGAGCACTGTATATATGTATATTTCCCTCTGGGATTAATAAAGTCTAAACCAGGGCTGCCCAAACTTTTTCCTATAAAGGGCCAAAAACCAAACTTGATTGAGGCTAGTGGGCCCAAGGTAAATATAGTTGCCATGGCTAATTTCCTAATTTACTTAATAACATTTAAAAATAACTAGAAAACTATGCTTTATATTAACTAATACAGCATATATTTTTTACATTATATAATGAACTTATTACAGTAAAAACAAAAACAATTGAATTTATAACAGAATGGAGTTGGCTAGCTTTTGCCTTGATTTGCTCACCGATGTCTTCTGCATAGTCCTCTATCTGTCGAGTGACATTATTTACATTTCAAGAGTTCCCACTTAGATATGCTTTAGCGTGAATAGCAGATTTGGCATGCTGGCCCGGGAGAGAACCCTGAGCTCGAAGATAATTGAGCTCAAGGCTCCCGCCCAGTCAAGTAAGCATATAAAGGGGTTCGAGATCAGGTAGGTCTCGAGAGCTCCCCAAAATGCTATTTAACTCGGGACAGCAGCCGTATATTTCGAAGAACCTCCCCCCCAAAAGCAAGGAAGTTTAATTTATATCCGGCTGCTGGATATAATGGTTTCAGGAAAGGAAGAAAAGAGGGCTCCTGCGGGAGCAAAGGGTGAAACAGACTCCTGTGGGAGCCCGAGCAGGGGAGGGGTGGGGTGGTGGAGGGGGCCGAGAAACGGGGGGGGGGAGGGTTGACTCGTTGAGAGTCAAAATGCTCGAGGAACACTCCTGACGGAGATAGAGCTGGGGAGTGACAGCACTATATATATATATATATGTATATATGAGTCTATATAAATATATATATATAATGGGGTGATCTAAGGCCTGGAGGGGGCGATTAGGAGACTTCTGTGAGTCGAATTGAGTTTTACCTCCTGCGGGAGTAGGGTGCAGTTATTACTTTTTTTGCCATCTCCAGCGGGAATCGTGAAGTGGGATTTGGACGGTGGAGATTCCTGCTGGAGGGTGAGTGGCAAGTTTGGCGAGGACTCCTGTGGGAGTCGAATGCTCGAGGAACACTCCTACTGGAGATAGAGCGGGGAGTGACAGCGCTCTATATAAATATATATCTATGTACGCCATTCGATAGATATATATATATAATGAGTTTCAGTGGCCTGGAGGGGGCGGTGACATGACCCCTGGGGGTCATAGCCCGGGGAACAGAGCTAGGTGGCCGACTCCAACAGGAGTCTGGGAAAGGGGATTTGGACGGTGAAGACTCCTGTTGAAGGGTGACGGGGCGAGACTCCTGCGGGAGTCGAGTGCTCGAGGAACACTCCGTAAGGAGATGGAACGGTGAGTGACAGCGTTATATATACATATATATTTATATACATGCATATATAGATATATATATATGATGAGATTGCTAAGGCTTGGGGGGGGCAGTGAGATGATTCCTGCGGGAATCGAAGCTCGGGGTAACACTCCTGTGGGAGTCAGAGCCTTAGGGGGGCAGGGTCCGGCAGGAGTCGGGAAAAAGGAGGGGGCGGTGAAAACTCCAGCGGAAATGGCCGG
The DNA here is from genome assembly GCA_903798115.1 of Danio jaintianensis. Lineage (NCBI taxonomy): Eukaryota > Metazoa > Chordata > Actinopteri > Cypriniformes > Danionidae > Danio > Danio jaintianensis. The sequence continues at coordinate 9,329 of CAIGQV010015725.1, forward strand.
GGGGGGCGGGGTGACAATGGGCCTTGGAATTTAAATTAATTCATGTCAAGGGGAGAAGGCTGAGTATTACTCAGCTGGAAGGAAGAAGGGAAAGCGGCTGGGTCATGCCCTCGCCCTTGGGTAGTTGGAGGTCAGTGGCTGGCGAGGGTCATCTGGGCTTCCTTTGGGTGCCTTTGGCTAAGACATATGTACGCCTTGAAGGCATCGGATGACCACCTGCCCGGAGTTTGGATCTGTTGATGCGAAAGCCCTTTTTGTGCTGCTGTGGTGGCTGCTCCTATCCTAAAGAGTGACTGGAGTATGAGTCTGGGGGGAAGCCTGAGAGGCGGAGGACTGCTTTAAGGTGTTTCTGAAACCAGAAACGTGTAACTAGGCAGTTAGTGTCATCTACAAATAGGGGGGAGAAGGGACTAGGGCTTTGAGATTTCCTAAAGAGTAAAAAGGCCATAAGTGTTTGGAAGGGCGTGTGGGTGAGGGAAGATCAAATATGTATATGAAATGTCCTTTGCGTGATTGGTCTGTTTTACTTTGTTTAATGAGGAATAAAATTGTTTCCTCATCTAACAGAGTTAGATCTGAGATGGTGGGGTGAATGCCTGGGTTGAATTTGGATATTGTAGTGATTTCGGAGCATCTAAGGAAACCGAAAAAGGAAAGATTAAACATAGCATCAAGGGTACGATCTGTATTGGTGGATATGTAGCCTTTGCGAAGAGTAGTGATGCATTTGGAGAGGATGTTTTGAGTGATGGGTAGCCTGGGGTCTGGAAAGGGGGAATGGGCTTTCTGGATACCTTTGATAAGGAGGCCGGTTTGGGAGATAGAAATGGTTTCTGATGGGGAGCCGTGAATTAATTTATGAAAGAAATTAATCCCACTTAGATAGCTTTTAATGGAGTTGGCTTGAATATTTTTGGAAGTGTGTAGATGAGTGATGAAGGATGTAATGGTGAGCAGGGAAAAATTGGGAAAGGGTGTGTTGTACGGGGTGTGGAAATGTTTGAAAGAATTCCATGGTGAGAGGTATGATAGTAGGGTTCTGGGGGCTACGGCTTGTAGAATGAGGGAAATGGATGTTTGGTGTAGGTTGTGCATAGGGTGGTTTATGGAAATATTATCTCTGAATATGGAGGGATGGGCGTTGGATGAGGATCCGCTTCTGGGGCCAATCGCCGAAATCTCTGGAAAGAAAAGCGAGAAAGAGAGTCAGCAATTTGATTTTTTGCATCCTGGTACATGTTTTGCAGTTATAATAAATTGTTTTATGGCTGATGTATAAACTAGGCGACGAAGAAGGGGCATTAGAGTAGAAGAGTGAGAACGTCCTTTATTAATACATAGCACTGCTGCTTCATTATCGCTGTGGACTAAGATACTAGAAGCAGACCATTCGTCACCCCACATGATAATCGCGGCTACTAGGGTGTACAATTCAAATAGGGCTGAAGATTGTAAGGGCAGGGGAATTTCCAGCATTTGCTGGGGCCAGGGAGAGGCGAACCAACGTCCCCTGTAATATCCTCCGAAACCTACGGAGGGGGCGGCATCAGTAAATAACTGAATATCTACGGGAGAGGAAATCAAGTCCTATAGAAGAACGAGCAGCCATTCCAGCATTTAAGAAAGGAAATCCACAGGCTAAGTCAAGACGCCTGGATGGAATCTTTTGGATAAACCTGAAATGAGAAATTCAGAAAAGTTAGGGTCAGGGTGAAAACGTAATTCAGATGCCAGTTGAGATATATTGACGGGAGTCGATAAATAATCTTTTATTTTTATTTTTATTATTATTATTTTTTTATTAGCTTTCAAGATGGGGCAGACTACGCGGGCGTGCGCGCCACCGCAACAGTTGCATGTGTGAGGGTGTTTACAGGGGTGGCGGAATTTACCGGGAGGGCTGTGGCGGTGGATAGGGTGTATGGGGGACGTGCTGAAGAAATTTGTGCAGGGACCGTGGGGTATTGGGCTGGATCTGTAGTGAAAGATTGTCCAGTGTGAAATGTGGAAGGGTTATTGTCCAGGAGAGTCTCTGTATGTTGTCTTGAAGTTGAAGCTGATGAGTTCCTGTTTCCTTGGGTGCGTAATCTGGATGATGTCTGGCTGGGTGCTGTATTTTTCTTAGAAGCTGATTTGGATAATTGAGGATGAGAAAATTCAGTTACGGAGTTAGAGGGTTGATGGTAGGGGGCGTGACGTAAGCTGGTGGATCTTGAGGTGTCCGTGGTGGGCGGAGTCTGGGGAGTAATGGTGGAGTACAGCTTTAAGAGTTCGGCTTTGTTGCAGCGTGAAGGTATGGGAATTCCGGCATCTGAGAGGGTTTTTCGGAGTTCTGGAATGGTGATTTTATTGGAGACATGGGATGACGATCTGGCAAAGGCATAGGAGGAAGCGGGTGAAGGTAGGTGGCGGCTGAATGTAGTTGGCGAGGGTGAAGTTTGGCGGCGTTGAGTAGAAGCCGTGCGTATGGGCCTGCGGCCTCTCACTGGGACCTCGGCTTCTATTTCTCGTCTTGCCGGGGTTGTGTGGCGTTGTACCGCTGCTGGTGTGTCGGGGAGAGCGGAGCTCTCGCTGGTAGACTTGCCGGTGTTGTTGTTGTTCATTTCCGATGCTTGAAATGGCGTTGTAGTTTCGTTTGCAGGGCTGGGTAGATTGCTTGAAAAGCTGAGTAGTTTCACCTGAAAGCTGCGTAGGTTTGCTTGAAGGGCTGAATGTTTTTCGTTTTGAATGCTGAGTGGTTTCCTTGAAAGGTTGGGGGATTTCGCTGGAGAAGGCTGAGTAGCTTCGAGCTAATATTCTTCCGAAATGAAGATAGATCGGTAGAGGAAATCGGTTTATTTATTGTGAGCTTGAATCGATCTGATTGGATTAATACTGATTACCTATGAGTAACCAGTCGTGCTCAATCATATCACGTGCTCCTCTCGAAATTAGTTTGTGAAACTTCACTTAAAAAAAATCAGATTCATTTACAACATTTCATTTAAACATTTCATTTCAGTTGGCATTTTTGTAGCTCAGCAATAAAACAAACAAACAAAAAAAGGTTACGTCAAATTAGAAATGATGATCTCTGTTAAAGGCATTCGACCCAACCCTCTCCATCATTCTCAATTCAATTCAATTCATCTTTATTTCTATAGCGCTTTTACAATGTAGATTGTGTCAAAGCAGCTTTACATAGAAGATTATAGTGAATTGGAATGATGTCCGTTCAGTTTTTAGAGTTTAAGGTCAGTTCAGTTCAGTGTGGTTTAAATTTTCACTGCTGAGAGTCCAAACACTGAAGAGCAAATCCATCGATGCGCAGCTCTACAGGTCCCGAACCATGCAAGCCAGTGGCGACAGCGGCGAGGAACGAACTTCACCAGTTTGCGAAAGTGAAGGAAAAAAAACCTCGAGAGAAACCAGGCTCAGTTGGGCACGACCATTTCTCCTATGGCCAAACGTCTTGTGCA
>CAIGQV010015741.1:0-28518 GCA_903798115.1 Danio jaintianensis
AACTCTTAATATATACAATTATTATTATTAAAATATATTTTATATAGCTTACTGAACTGAACTTTTTAAAGCCATTAATCACCCTTTATATAATTCATCATAGGACTGGCATCTCCATAAGGGATACATGTGATGCCTTATAATTTGGTAGAACTTGAAAATATTTTAGGAAGCAAAATAGTTCAGATGCCAAAGTTTTGCAACAGCTTTTGCATCAGCAGGCCGCCTAAACACTGCATCTGTAGGCAGTTGATTGGGTTTTTAAAGCTTGGGTTTCAACACTTCATCCCAGTTTGATGTGCCATGTGACAAATGTTGTTTTTCCGTTTTTTCTTATCTCATCATCTACTCCTCCCACACCACAAACTCTCTCCTATCTCTTTCTCCATCCTTCCTGTTTACCATACAGTCCTGTCAAACGTGGTCACATCGATCATTTTTCATGAAGAAGCCAGTAAAGTATGGGTAGTATGATGCCCTTTGCCCTTTTCTAGAGCATGCAGGATGATCTCCTCTGTCCCTGAGAAGGGAATTCATCATGCCAGCTCCACTTGACCTCAGCACATGTGGACTTGTGTGGAACAGATGGGACCAGGCTAGGGTTTGGGTCACAGCTGCCCCCTGCTGATGTATCCTTGAGTCTCTTTAAAAAGCCCTCTATTCAGGTAAATCCCAACCGTGCTGATGTTGTGTTCTGTATAAAATGCCCATTGTTAAAGCAGTGCAGAACATTGTTTTGGTTGGAATATTAGGGTTAATATGCATATTTATGGAGGTCTAATTCCCCATGCGCTGCTCTGTTTAACAGGAAGTGACATGAAGTGCCAGCTTACAGCATAATATCCTAGAACACTGTCCAAAGATCTGTCCCATGCATTTGATGATGCCAAAAGTCAGATTTAGCCTTTCTGACGTCATTTTTTTTCCGGAACATAATGTGACTCATTGCTTCTTTAACAGTTTTGGAAGAGTAAAGGATTTTAAATGCATATTAAAATGAATCTAAAAATATTAGAATTATATCATTACTGTAATTGCGGAAAACTGATATGTGATATACACATAATAAAAATGATATACACTAACAAGCAGTCAGCACTCATCCTCTCACATTGTGTCTTCTAACCCTGCTTAGACACTCTCCTTCCCACCTTCAACAAGCTGTTTGCTTATATCGGTTGTGTCACGTCATTTGAAGAATGTGACATCAATTTTGAGTTTTGTTGCTACTTGTGTTTACCAGCATGGATGACATGTGAATTAGAGTGCAGCATGTGTTTTGAGAATGAGAATGTGTTTAGAGTTTTGCTGTGTAAGTAAGTAAAGTCTAAGTAAGGTCTTCACATTGTGTTTTATCATGTGAATTGGTTTAAGGTATTGGGAACAGACTGCACAATTAGCTAAATAAGGTCAGGCAACTGAAAACTTTGTTCAGCCAATGGGTTTTAGTGTTTTAGCAATTGAGAAAAGCTGGAATACTTATAAATCATGTATAATGTGTTATGAACATATGCATTGAAAAATGAAATGCACCACTAGTAAGTATTATTAACATTATTATTATATGTAGCTATAACTGTCATTATAATGCAGTATAAGGTTTGTTGTGTCTTTAGAGATACATTTACTGTATAGAATTGTTATGTTTGATTATAAATAATTATAAACAGAGTTGTAATTCATTATAAGTATGAGCTTAATAGAAACTGTTACCAAACATTTTTTTCTTGCATAGTACTATTATCTTGTTTTTTGTACAAATATCTAAACATTCTTAAATTACATTCTAAATTTACTACACAAGTAAAATGACATATAATGACTTATATGCCCCATTGGCATATAATTAGTTCTTGTTGTAAGCATATATTCACTTTTCATCATTTTCCTGAAGACAAAACTTTATATCTATGTGTCATATTTCATATGTAAATGTATCTTGATTAAGGAATGTTTATTTGTACAAGACAGAAACACAGTAAAGAGCTGTATTTTCTCCTTTCTCCCCCTCTTTTTAATAATTTGGTCACTGTCCAGTTTCACTGTGTGGAAGAGAGCAGCTAAAGTCTGCTGAACATCTTCTTGTTGTTCAATTTAACAAATAATCACAAAGAAAATTGAAATATTTAGATTTCTGCATAAAAAGATTAAAATACTATTTCCAAAACTATTTCCTAGCAACAAATATGCTTCATATTTCTTTTAAAATCTTTTATTTATTTATTTTTACAGCGAGGGTGAGGGTGGTTTCACAATCTTTGGATGAAGTATCCCTTTCATGTCTTCTGTTATTAAAAAAAGTGCCAAAAAGTATGAACCTCTACAACATACTGTACAGGCTTGTATAAGTATCCATTTTTTTTATTCAATTACAGCTGAAGACTGCCTGCTGTGTGATGAATAAAATTCCCATCTCCACCATAAATCTTCAGACATCAAAAAGAAGAAATCTGACTACATCCACACCCTCAGTTACGCTGCTCTCACTTCATGCAATTAAGCTTACCTTCTACTCCAGCAATTATCTTGATTGTCTGTATCAAGATTCTCTCAGATGCTGTTGATTTCGACCAGATGTTACGTAATAGAGTTTTAAGACAATTTTGTGTCACACGAAGCCTTAAACATTCATTTGAAAAATCAGAGCAGTCTCTGTTTGTTTTCTTTTCTAATCTCTGTGGACTAGTTTCTAGAATGGCTTGGTTCAGCTAATTAGTAATGAGAGAGAGTGAGAGAGAGAGAGAGAGAGAGAGAGAGAGAGAGAGATCAGTAGATTGAATCAATTGATGGAACAAATATGATTTTCTACTGTATCTTTGTTTGTCACCTCATTTGTATAAGACTGTTGATGATAAAATGCAATAATCAAATTTGGAAATGGCCTTCTCTTTGTCTTTAGGATGTGTTGTTCTGAAAATAACTCAGAAGGATTTTTTTTAACTGAAACAATTTCTTGAACACTCAACAGAGAACAAAAAGATAAACGTTTACATTGGCTGCAACTTTTACAAAGATAAAAATACGATAAAAATAGTAAATAAGAGTTTCCTTGAGAGAATTTGCAAATTAATAGCATCTAAAGCAGTGGATAGCACTAGAAAACTACTATAAGTGCTGGATAATTTTAAGGAGGCCGTAAAATATGATGATGGCAAAACAAATTTTATATAATTTATGTATTATATTTTATTCCCTTGACTAGTATGTTTTTGCTGTCAATCTCAGTAGTTAATGTCGCATGTAATAATATATATTTTTAAAGTTGGCATAAAACAAAAGGTAAGAAGGAGGGTTATGGTATTTGATTAAATATTATGATGGAAAATAGTTTTTTACTAAACACTGGACTACTATATTCATTTAAAAATATGAAGAGTACATTTTAAATAATAACAAAATCTAAACTTTTAACACCAACACTCTACTTTTTATTACCATAGCCTTACTCTGTGCACTGCATTAGACTAAAAGACTGTGACCTGTCGCAATATTTAAATTTTTTTATTCTTTTGTTGATTTGATTCATTTTTGTTACAATTATTCTTACTTGTATGAATGCGTATGCTGAATGATTTAATGTAAAAGTGCATTTACTCACTCTCTGACGTACTTCTTTACGAAACACCAACTATCTATTTTAATTAATAAAGATATTAATTCACATATAAGGGCAAAAATAAGTATACATAGGTATACGTGTAAAAATTATAGTATTATAGTATTTACATCTATGGGTTGCAAAACAGCATTTTTTAGAGGATACATAATGGAAGCGCATGTTCCAAAAAAAAAAAACAACCAAGAAAAAAAAAACAAGTCACGTTTGCCTGCTTGCTACACCCCTGCAAGCACTGGTGCCACTTCAAAGAGATTAGATGTGGGGCCATATTTGTCTGTCCAATATATCCAGTGCCAAAGCACATCCTGTCTTCCCTGATGCCGAGCCTCACATGACGCCTATAGCTGATGAGTCCAGCAAACACCCTGATGAATGCAAAAGTATCGAATCTATAGGCTTCTTAGGCACATTGAAGGGGCGATGGAAACTGTCCTACTTCCAACAATGAGCTTGAATTTGAAGCTCAAAGGGATTGTTCTGCTCTGACCTGCTCATAAACTATATAAGATTCTTGTGATGATGTGCAAAATTCCTATTCCCTCAATGCCAGCCTTGTTTGTTTAATAATACCCCACGTATTGTAATATATTTAAATTCATGATCATTAAAGAAATAACACGATAATCGGATGCTCTCTTTAAATTCATCAGCAGTTAACAACACAAACAACATTGCACCCCGGGTTCATGCTTTTCCAATATTTGCAAAGTGCACATCAGAAGATGCTCCTTGATGAAAGTCTTTCACTGGCCTTGCAATTTTCCCTCCGCCCATAAAATTTTAACATTTCTAATTTATTATATATTAATTACCCTCTTATTTATGCATTACATAACAGCTTACGTGTAAGACCCTCATCTTTTATTTACAAAAGTGACAGAGTCAGACGGCCCATCGTGCGCTAAAACGAGACAAAAAAACGCTCGCATATTCTCTTGGGGTAAAGTGAATGCTATCACTTTTTCCACAGACTCTTTTCCTCCTAAGTATCTCCTGCTGATTGTTTTCCCCGCCGGCCTTGAGTTTTGTCCTCTCTGATAAGTGTCCACAAGAGACGTGACACACTCAACCTAATCAGCCCTAACAGGTAAAGGACAAAATAGTCCCTTGTCCTTTTTTTTTGATCTCCTCAAGAATTTAGCTCAAAGAGTTGAGCCAGAAAAACTAAACTCAAAGAGCAGCAGCGCAAACCTCCTCATCGGTGATGTAAAAATACCCCCTGTCAAGAAGAAGCACACCTTGAGTGAGACAGATGGTCTATTGATTTTATTTGAAAGGCTGCCACATGTCCCTCTTTATTACACTGTCCTTCTTCCGGACTTTATCAACAGAATTTTAGTATTATTGTGATGAATACTAGTGCAACATATGCATTCACAACAGCTAGACAAACTGATTGCATAAGCTCTAGAAATACAGCATTAAAGCATTATAGTCATAACACACAAGGTGTCACACAACTTCTTTATGGCATTACATTTATGCATTTGGCAGATGCTACAACTTATACTGCACTCAAGCTATACATTTTTTATCAGCACGTTTGTTCACTAAGACCTGAACCCATGACCTTGGCTTTGTGTGCATCAAGCTGTATCACTTGAGCTATATGCATGTTTCATTAACATTTATGTCCATATGTCTTTGAATAAAATAAACACCCAGCAGCTTGCCTGTTACTCTACTTTAGAAAATGCAGTGGAGTGAGCAATTCAATTCTTTAAATGTAATTTTTTTTTTTATGTATTAAGCACTTTTTAAAAGCCTGTCCTGCATTCTGACATGTGAAACAATGTTTATACAGTGTTAAAAATGCATCTTTGCTTCATCATGACCATGATGCTTTATTAACTGTTGTTTTCTCATTGCTCTCTTTTTTCCTGTGTTCTTATTTTGTTATTGAGAGGAAAAGCACACATCACATATTTACATATTTAGCTAAATGTTGCATTTATTCAGCGTAAATTCTGCATAGCTAAATTTGGCGCATAGATGGCTTCTAGATGTCCGTTAACAATATACTGTATATGAAACGTTGTAATTTTTTTCATCTTAAATGGATAGTTCATCCAAAAATGGAAATTACCTTCTCATTTAATCACCTTCATGTGGTTTTAAACCTTTATGAGTTTCTTTCTTCTGTTGAACACAAAACACGATATTTTGAAAAATGCTGATTGCTGGCACCCATCAACATAGTAGGAAAAATATACTATGTAAGTCAAAGGGTCAATGGGAAGTAGTAAAGGGTGAGTAAATGATGATAGAATTTTCATTTTTTTGGGTGAACTATCCCTTTAAAGCAATAGGTCTCTTATGAAGACTCATTCATCTATTACTCAGTCGTATGCCATTCACTCATTCATTTTCCTTTCGATTAGTCCCTTTATTCATCAGGGGTCGCCACAGCGGAATGAACTGCCAACTTATCCAGCATATGTTTTACACAGCGGATGCCCATCCAGCTGCAACCCAGTACTGGGAAACATCCATACACACTCATTTACACACATACATTCATTCAGTCATTTTCTTTTCGGCTTAGTCCCTTTATTAATCTGGGGTCGCCACAGCGGGATGAACCGCCAACTTATCCAGCATATGTTTTACGCAGCGGATGCCCTTCCAGCGGCAACCCATCACTGGGAAACATTCATACACACTTATTTACACACATACACTATGGACAATTTTAGCTTACCCAATTCACCTATACCGCATGTCTTTGGACTTGTGGGGGAAACCGGAGCACCCGGAGGAAACCCACGCGAACACGGGGAGAACATGCAAACTCCAAACAGAAATGCCAACTGACCCAGCCGAGGCTCGAACCAGCGACCTTCTTGCTGTGAGGCGAACGTGCTACCCACTGCGCCACCGCGTCGCCCCCACACACATACACTATGGCCAATTTAGTTTATTCTGCATGTCTTTGGACTGTGGGGGTAACTAAAGAACCCGGAGTAAACCCACACCCACATGGGGAGAACATGCAAACTCCACACAGATATGCCAACTGACCCAGCCGGGACTCGAACCAGCGACCTTCTTGCTGGTGACAGTGCAAACCACTGAGCCACCGTGCCGCCTATTATTATTAATACTTATTAATTATTATTATTTTTATTTTTTTTATTATTATTATTATTATTATTATTATTATTATTATTATTACTGTTGTTGTTGTTGCTGTTATTATTATTATTATTAATCAATGTAAACAGGATTTTAGTCCCCTAGTCACATGACATTCTAAACTTAAATCTAAAATGTAAAATTGACTATAATATTATGGAGATTAAATTAGCATGAAAATACTCCATAATATTTGATGGCGTATATTGACTATAATATTTGACTATATTGCAAGTCTGCTAAAGTCTCAAGTCAGTTTTTTAAAGTGATCCAAATAGTGATTCAAAAATGAAAATTTACTCACCCTCAATTGATTCCAAATCTTTATGAGTCTCTTTTTTCTGTTAAATACAAAAGAAGATATTTTGAAAAAAAAATGCGATTGTAGCTATAGATGACATCCATAGTAGAAAAAAAATATGGAAGTCAGTGGCTATCAATTTCTAAAATAGCAACGGCTGTCAACAAAGTGTTTCTTTACAGCAAACTAATAACCGGACATGCATAATACAGTGTTTTTTGTCATTTTCGCAGATCTCTATGTATGGGGATTGTTTTGACAGCATTGTATTATAGTATATTGTTGTACAAGTGGAAAAAAACTTAGCTACATTAGGGATTGAATCTGTTTGTTTGGTAAAAGTCAAAATCTATGAGAAATGCCGGAGTAGCTGAAATAAATCGATTTTTGCCAACAATACACTATATTCTCCGGACATTTTTACAGTTTGCTTAGAGCTGTTATACATCTTTAAAGCATGCAGAAGTTTCTGGCATGGCACTATTATAATTAGCTTGTAATTTTATCACATGCTTAGTAGCATTGCTTGTAACCCTATTTATCTAACCTTCATTAGCCCATGAAGGATTAATCTATGCATATTACATTAATATTCAGAGGATACTGACTCTAAATCTATTTGTCTTTTTCTTTCCCAGGCTTCTCTTTGGGGAAAGACCCTGAAAGGTCATACCGAGACCCTTTCACATAAATCAATAGCTGTCACAAATGTAGGTTCTCTGAGAGCCTCCGTCTTTCTTCAACATGCTGTGGTTTGGGCCTGCATATTTCACACTCGCAGAGGTGTCACACAAGCACGTCTCAATCTCTTTTTCAGAGAGGCGAGAGCCCAATGTGAACTGCTCCTTACCTCCTCACCAAAAGCACTGTCACTGTCAAACCCTGAGATGAAACATGAAAAACCAACAGACCCCATTCCTGTCAGCCTTTCCTATGGCAGGAAAACATCTGACAGGACTGTATCTGCACACCTGTGGGAAATCAGAGACTCCATTCACGAGGCAAAGCCACACCGAGGGATTATCCACAACACAACAGCTCCACGATGTGCACATTAGGTAGGCAATTTAGAAAATGGGAGGATAACATTGCATTTATATAATTTATATCATTTTATATATTTGAAGAAAAAGGCTGAGAGAGCCCAGTACATAGTATAAAGAGGCTCTGTTGAGGGTAATGGCCATTTGTTAGCCAGCGCATAACTTTAACTTACCTTACTCGCTAGTGCACTGCATTAAAAATTATAAATGTACATAGAATCTTAAAATACAGTATCACATTTGTTTTGAAGAAAATCAGCATGGCCTTAGATTTGGCCGTGAATGGAAGCGTTGCTATTGCTTGAAGACATTTTATACACTTCATTTCAAGTAGCTATATAAACAAGCCAAGATTGAGTAAATGACATTTTACATAGAATTTGTTATCAACTTTTATTCTCTAAGTTTAGTTCTTTAATAAAAGTTTTGCAAATTAAACTGCAATTAATTCATGATGACAGACTGGAACATCACAGAACATGGAGTAATAGTAGCAGTGGAGTGTTTCGATGACTTCAAATTCAGGAATTTATATAATTAATCTGTACTCATTAAAAAAAGCTTCCAAAAAGAAAGAGTGGTTTCCAAGCAGACGTTACAGGATAATGTAAGTAATTTAGGTTTCAATGAATTGGTGGCTTGTTCATAATAATTTGTATGGAAATGTATGACTATTAGAAACGAGTAAGCATCAGTGAGTAAGCATTAGAAATGGGTAAGCATATTGTTCAACATAACCGTCACTGTTGTGTGAGTAGACTGAATGAAAATGTTTGAATGAGATCATACAATTTAGCCATTAATTCACCAAAATGTAAAATACAACTGTATTGGGTTTTCACAACAATGACATTAAGGACCTTTTTTTGCTCCCCAAAGAATGTTTGAGTGATCTGCTCTTAAAAAAAAAATAATAATTTTAAATCACTTATGGCAACAAAGAACCTTCAGTTGGTTAAGCTAAATTAATTATAATTTATGCACAAATTGAGATTCTTTAAGTGAATACTGAAGTGTGATAGCAATGATTCTTAACTAAGTTATATACCTATATATCTATATATCTATATATATATATAAGTGCTTCATCCTGTAGGGTTTCATCCCATAGAGAATCAAACACATGGGCTAACTAAGATTTTCAGAAAATGTCATACTGTACATGAAAAGTAGACAAGCCAGGTTTTGAGAAACAAAAATTACAAGCATAAATGGCCAACTCAGCCAAAACTGTCAAAAAAATTTAAAGATGTTTTATTTAATTTTGAATACACAGAAGATGCCTCAGCTAATTAAAGGAATATGAAAGTAAAAAGCTTTTTGTCATAAGGTGCTTTATCTTGGCCAGACAGCGTGGTGCTTTCCAGCGATAGCAAAGGAAAGCTAGACACATTACGCACACGGATAGCTGCACTTGGACAATTTGTGATGCCCATGTTTGATAGGGAGTGCAGCACACTGCTTTGCAAATTAATCTCAAACAGCAGTATGGCTCTAAAGGGCAGGAATCAGCCAAGCAACTGGAGTTATTTTTAGCAATTGTTGTGAAAAAAGTTGTTATATCTAACGTGTGAGCTGATATTTGGATTAAATAGGTCAGATACCCTTAAAATAAACTGCTTTGATATTCATTTAAGTGCTACAATAAATGCACTGATTGTTACTGGAGAAATACAGGATGGAATACGTCTTTGTGTCATACTGAGTTTGTAATACATGATCAGTACTAAATGTTATATTACATGATGATGATGAATATTGTTATTAATATACAGTTGTTTGATATACAAATTGCTTGAAATAGGAAACTTAATGAGCTGTTATGGTAAAAGTGCATGATTCAAATTGTTCTAAACGTAAATATTGTGGAAAAAATGCAATATTGCATTTGCCAATATGAAACTTACACTCCACCAACAGGAAAGAAATATGGTTTATGAAAATGATTAGAGGGAAATATTGATTTCCAATGCCCCCTAGTGTGGTAAGAGGCTGATGTTTAATACAGCAAAACTGCTCGCAAACATTCCACTACATACAACTTTGAAATCCTTGTTTTATATTAATGGCAAAAATCAGAAAAGAATATTCATCTGTTAGTGGCTGAAGCTATAGCTTTGAACAACTCTGACTTTCCCGCATCCATATATTATTGCTTTGAAATATACCATTTGATAAAAACTTTTCATGGCAGCGCTATATGTATCTTTAATTTAAATTTAATTTAATTTAATCTTTAATCTTTTTGTCTCTAATTTAAACTGAGACACTAGTGCAGAATAGCTATACTCATTTTACACAGACTATGTATGCAATATATACGCTGAGACAGCTTCAAGAGAGAATGAGCCATCACTGTCAAGATAAGTGTGTCTGTTTAGGGAGGAGGAGCTGCAAAGAACCCAGTGAAGGACAGATAAAACATCTGCTTTGAAAAGAGAGAACATTTCCTTTTAAATTACCTCCCTACCTGACAGAGAAAAAGTGATATCTTACTCTCCCTAACTCCCAAAAGCCTGAAATAAAAGCCTTTAACACGATGAGAACAGTTATGAATAGGACCATATGAGACTCTTATAAAGTGTCCGATTACCTTTGTGCTGAAAACACATCTATATTCTGTCTCCTGGAACATTAATAACACACCGGAACAATTATTTTTGTACAAAGTAGCATGTAAAACATTGTTTTAAATTTAATTTGACGCAAACATTTTATATATGTGAATGGATGAGTGTCTCATCTGTCTAGGCATTTAGTGGTGTCCCGTTTTAAGAATTATTCTCATTATAATACACGTGAAACAATCACTAAGTGATATGATGTAACTGAAGACACATCTGTGGCCATAAAGACAAAGAGTATCAAAATGCTACTCTGGTTTCCTATGAAGCAGTTATAGAAGTCATAAAATATTCAGCTGGTAAATTACTTAGAAGTTGTAAGACTTGGTAAACAAAGCGCTGCCAGCTTTATTGTTGTGGTTATATAATTAAGAGATCTTCATCAAATAGTAACACATTCAAACGCTACTGTGGCTGTTGAAAGCATATAGAGGTTCAAAAGACCCTGGTGGGTCTCATTTTCCACATAATGGGATTTATGGATTGCTTCTTCAAGTTCAACTGTGTAGGCCTATTTATTATTTCCTGAGTGATACAAAAACGTTGGGAAATTAATAAAACAATAACAAATAAACTTGTTTTTAGAGCACAAGTGTTAGATAAAAGAAAACACGGTTTTCTTGTTTTCATTCTTTTTCTTAAATTGTCCTCCTGCATCATTTAGCTACACTGCCACTTGCTTACATTTTTTTTTGTAAAAGGATCGGACAAGAAGTATTCATAGCAACTTATCATTTCAACTGCCATTAAGATATCTAATATCATAGAATGTACACAATAAACATTAACAGCAAACAAGCCTCTTCAGAAGGAGGACAAAATCCAACTTATCTCATAAAGCACGTGTTTTTATGCACTGATCACTTATTTGCACTTGGTGGAACTGAAACAATACAACATAACAGCAAACTTAAATGTAAAAAAAAGTGCTGATATGCACAGAGTCTTACCTGCAAATGCCCCTGGTACATATTTAGTGGAGAATAAAAAAGGTCCCAGATCACAGTTAGATGAGCACAAGAAATATGAGGAGACTTCTACTGTTCATGTGCGCAAGTGTGTTCTGAAAGTACTGAAAGTCCAGTTTGGGGAGCCGTCGCACTGGAGCTGTCTCATGGACCAAGTGCTGAATTTGCTTTCGTCACCGACGCACTTTACAGGGTGAGGAGGCTTGCGCGCAGCCGCTCCGAGCTTCACGCGCGCCGGCGAGTCTCTTCACCAACTTGCTGAGGCGCGCGACGGATGCGCTGAACGCTCGAGAATCTTGTCTACGTCATAATCAAAGCCCCAGTGTGGCTCTGAGGGTTTTATCGTAGTTGGTCTGATTCTTCAGCAATTCCTCCCCCCTTTATCAGACTCTCTCTCTCCCCTTGCCGACTGTCTGTCTCCTCCTCTCATCTCTCCAGCCAGGAGAATTTAGGCGGAGTCGGTTCCGTCATTCAAGGGAGCGTCGCTGCACGCGCAGATGCTCAGTCCAGGTGTTCTCGTGGTTACTAAATCAAGTGAATGTGTCGATCTTCCTTTTCACGTGCTGTTCTTCTCTGCCTCGGAGCAAGGAGGCGCCACTTGCATTTGTTTTGTTACATAATGGTAAGATGAGGGGGGAAATGCTTATTATAAACAAGCTTATTAACAACATGTCTATTAATAAATGCTTGTTTCGACTTTTTGTTTTAGAGTGATAAAATGTATTCCTGGCTTGCATCATGGATGGGAAGGAAAATAATGTTTTCAAAATATGAAACTGTGTACTGAAAATATCAGCTTAAAGCACAATGATCATTTTTATTGTAGTGTATTATGTTCTAATAAATGAAATCACATTACAAATGTAAATTCTATTAGTATACGTTTAGGATATAAGTCTTAGAAATTTAAAATTCTTATATACAGTATGAATCTCTTCTACAGAATAGAGCAGTTCGTTTATTGTCAGTGAAAAATAAGCCCTCTGTTCAGTTAATAAAGAATGGTGATTAGATTGAAATATTTATAAGAGTGGGCAAGAATAGATTTCTTCATTTATTCAAATAAATTGTCAGCAGTAGGATTTTTTTTACAACACTCTGAGTATGATAAATGTGATCCCTATTTTTTTTTTTTAAGTAAGACCCGGCTATATTTTTGTCCATTTAATCTGAGAGCCTTTAAATATAATGTTATAATATAGTTGAACTGAATCTATTGAGAGGCTTCATCTATTGTGCTCTTGATCAGTCTGCAGCTGTCTAAGAGGGTTTTTTTTTTCTGTCAACAAAACAGCATCATCATTAATCCCTTATGAGAGTTAGAGATCCACCTGTGTTTGCTGTCTGTGTTTGTATGGCCTGCTGTTGGTTATAAGGACATGTGATGTCAGTGACAGATCTATGGTGCATGGCTGAGAGGAGGTTAGCTCCAAGTAAGGGTTTTCCAGGCCTGGAAGGGAATACCGATGTCACTCAATGACACTCCAAGCTTGCAAACAAACCAGGACAAATGGAAAAAGTGACTGTTGTAACATCAATAGGTCTGGGTGAGCTCTGGGAAAACAAAAACAGAGAACACATGTGACATCATTGTGATCGTATAAAGTATTGACAATGCAATTTTTTTTCTATTTTAAAATGTATGCTTTATAGCAAGTTTATTAAATTATGGTTGTTAAATCTGCATGAATTTGATTACAGTATCCTGCTTTCAATTTCCTGCCACTTAACACGCCTAAATAAAAAGAAGAAGCATAAGGTTATTTTGGGCAAAAAATCATTGATCTACAAAAAGTGCTGATGCTAAACTGAACTGCCATTTCTCACCTCATTCACTCCCATCATACATCCCCACCACCACCAACACCACCACCACGTTTGCCAAAAGGAATACAAAAGATGTAGTTTTTATTAGAGTAAACTACATGTATTTATTTATTGATTGATTTATTTATTTATTTATTTATTTATTTATTTATTTATTTATTTATTCTTATAATCTGATTAAAGCTACATTTTATGAACTAATTTAACTTTTTAATTTATTAAATAAATGAGGAACAAAACATAGAATAAAAATAAAATAGTAGTGCCAGTATTTGGGTGACCTTAGGGGAAAAAGGATTTGTGTAACAAGGAAGGCCCTAATATTTTTAATGCTACACAAGGCAAGTTTGCAGGACTGGTCAGTTTTAGCAGTGTGTTCTTAGAAGCTCAGCTGATTCTCAATCACAAGTTCCTGGTTGTATTGAAAGGAGCCAAACTAGATGGAGTACTTGCGATTAAGCTTTTGGTAGGCTGAAATCGAAGGATGTTTTGTCTTGGCATGGTTGAGTTGAGTTGAAGGTGATGGTCCTTCATCCAGCAAGATATGTCTGTTATTAGAGAGGTAGAGTTGGGTGTCATCAGCATAGCAATGATATGAAAATTCATGCTTCTAAATGATAGATTCCAGTGAAAAAAATGAAGATGGAGAATAAAAGGGGTCCATGAACTTAGCCCTGAGGCCCCTCAGTAGCTGTGTTGAGATCCTTCACTCCTCCAAGATCTCAAAGACACCCATCTATAGAATGAAGATGCATTCATTTTCCTTCGACTTAATCCCGTATTTATCAGGGGTCGCCACAGTGGAATGAACCACTAACTATTCCAGCATATGTTTTACACAGCAGATGCCCTTCCAGCCGCAACCCAGTACTGGGAAACAGTCATTCACACACAATTTTGCTTACCCAATTCACCTGTACCGCATGTCTTTGGACTGTGGGGGAAACTGGGCATCCACAGAAAACCCATGGGAACACGGGGAAAACATGCAAACTCCACACAGAAGTGCCAACTGGCCCAGCCGGGGTTCGAACCAGCAACCTTTTTACTGTGAGGCGACAGTGCTAACCACCGTGCTGCCGATTATGTTAATGATAACGATAAAGTAAATAAATTACATGTTATATGTCTAAAGCAGGGGTAGGCAAGTTCAGGCAAGTTTAAGGTCTAAAAAAAAAAAAATCAAGGTCTCGAAAGCAATACAGGTAGGTGGGTTTTTATCAAGGTTAGATCAAAACTCTGCAGGACTGCAACTCTCCAGAACCAATATTGCCTACTCCCTGGTCTAAAGTAATCCAAAAGGTAGTCAGATTAGGTTACATAAAATACAATTGTCACTGAATTACTAACGACAGTTTTACTCATACAGTAATCAGTATCAGACTACAATTTGTAAGTAATCTCTGAGCACTACTCGTCAGGAACTTTCCCTCACCAATATCAAGTTCAGACACCACAATGTTTTATTTATTTATTTATTTTTTGATAGTCACTGTGTCAGACATGTGGAAATGAAGACTCCCGTTATTGTCAGTCTAATTATCAGTTGTAACTCAGTACACTGCAGGGATTTCGTAGACGTCCTGTACTCATTAAAAAAGAGAGCTTGGTTTCATATTGTCTATAATTGCAATACTAAATCATAAATGATTCTTTGGTGCTTGTGGAGGTTTAATCTGAGTCATCTTTTGTCCTGTTTCCAGTTGTGTACTACTGTCTGTGTAACATAAGACAAATGGTCTTGCTAGATTATTGATCGTAAAAACAAACAAATTGTCCCTGAGTCAAAATTTACGTAACTAAGCGAAAAAAGGAAGAGAGATTCTTAGACTATCTATCACTGTAATGAATACTGTCTGCCTACCAGACCAAAGTTTGAAAGCTAATTTCATTCACCATTGATGCTTTAAATGAATAGTTATGACAAGTGCAACAGCAGGTCTTGCTTTTAGTGCTTGTTACTTTATGTATTGTGTGAGACCTTGTGAAATGCCTCAACCAGCTTTCATCAGTATTTAAGACACTTCAAGTGGAGCCACTAATAGCACTTTATTCTTTTAACAGAGTTTTCTTAAACCTAAACTGCAGCTACAGATATTAAAGGCAGCTTATCAAAAAAAAAAAAAAATTTGTTTCAAACTTAAGAAAGCTACATTTTGTTGTATGTTCTGAACTTTTTTTTATAACAATACAATATACTTTAAAATTAAACCTTATTAAATATAGTGGACAACAAAAGTGTAATTATTTAAAGAAAATTAAATTTGTTAAGATTATCAACTTATACTAACTTGATATCAACTAACAAAATATAATACCTATTTACTGTTTATTTTGTTTGCATAAAAATATTCCGTTTTTCTATGCCATATACAGTAAAGGACCTAACTGCTAACTAAGTAACATTTTTGTTTTATTTTTACAGTCTTTTACAGTTGAATTACAATCATTTTTACATTGGCAACAGTTATGT
Organism: Danio jaintianensis; assembly: GCA_903798115.1. Lineage (NCBI taxonomy): Eukaryota > Metazoa > Chordata > Actinopteri > Cypriniformes > Danionidae > Danio > Danio jaintianensis. The sequence goes on from CAIGQV010015741.1 coordinate 15,991, forward strand.
TCTGCTTTACAGATTTCCACTTGATTTTCCTGCAATTTCAGTCTTTTTTTTTTTTTTTACATTTCTCATTCGTTACCATAGTTACAGATTCCTTTGCACACCTGTTTCTTGTTCTGCTCTGATTTACTTGTAAATATCTTGGCCTCAGTTTTTTTTTTTATGCATAAAATAAATAAATAGCTTACTGCTTTATGAGGCAATGAAGGTACTTCATGTTTCAGTGAGACTTCTGTGATGGCATAAAAGTTTAATAACTTTTAAACTACATTTTATCATTCTGCATAATATCTGCTAACACTTTATTTTAGTGGTTCCCCACAGACATTCAACTGTACAAACAATTTTGCAAGTACATGTCAGCTTATTCGGCAAACCCTAGCAGCTAACCCTTGTCTTGCAGTTGCAAAGTTACATACAGAATAGTGAACAGAATGCCTAAAAGGGACATGAAAATAAGAGTAACTGATTTTGGGGTCAACTATCCCTTTAAACAGAAACTCCATATAAATGGACTCTATTTGTAAATCTCAGCCACAATAAGCTTCATCTACAGTACTGTCAGTCAGATGTTGGCCCGTGACCTCCCCACCAGCACACTGGCATAGCCATAATTAACTGTCTGTAATACCTCACACTCACTTCAGCACATTCAGATGTCGTGTATACATATAGAGTGTTAACACATACCCCTGCCATCATTTGCTTCAAGTCTTCGTATGTGATTAAGCAATGTTAACAATGTCACTGTTTTTAAATGACAATTTATTATTATCTGTCTGCTCCATTTAATGCGTTTGAAGTATTTTTGTATTTCTCTGGGGGTAAAGGGCAGCTTTGCTTCATTTGAAAGCAATGATAGTAAGACAAAGTGAAAGCTGGACTGAGAGGGAACTGTGGATCTTGAGGGATTTAGAGCCCATGATCTCATTTCCTAGTGTATTTTTAAAGCCCTGATGATCCATCTTAGGTCCATAAATCTCTCTTGCATTGAAGAGAACCATGAAGCCACCTTGCGAAAGCTTGACGTGAGGAGTGCAGTGCTGCTAATGAACTTTGAATTGGGAGTGAGCGGCAAAGGCTATCAATTATAATAACAGCCTCCCCTCTTCCAGACAGAGCAGCATCCGTCCCCATTATGGCCCAACACCTCCACCATGTTTAGCCTCATTAAGCAAGTCTCCTCAATAAAAACGAGGGCCAAAGGCCTCATCACGCCGTTGCACTGCTTCAAGTCAATAGATTCACATTTTGGCAAAGTCACATATTTATATACCCTTGCATATTTTAACATCATTATGACAAATGTCCTTAAAACTCCCGGAATGTCAATTGCAACACACACTGGGGTGTGTGTTTGATCTATAAACTTTTATATTCAAAATAATGCAAATGCAGTCATTTGTAACCTAAATGTGTATGGATTGTAGTGTCATTCACAATGTCTTATGTTGAATTACTTTGCAAACTTTTCATTATATACACCTCAAAAAAGGCACCAAATGCTGTATTATGCATTCCAAGTCAGTATTGGTGATGTTACTTTGTAAAGAAACAGTGTTAACCATTGCTGTTATTGTTGTTTTTTTTGTTGTTTTTTTCTAATATTTGCACGTCATATGCATGTGCAGTTCAAAAATGTGTGTTTTCATGCACCAGGCAGCATGTAAATACCCCTTATTATTTGTTATTATTTTATTTATTGTTAAACAGTATTTAACCAGTGGCTATTGAATTAAATATCTCATTCTGAGAAAATGGTTTATATTTGAAATTGCAAAACATGGTGTAGATTCAGTACTGTACGAATGAAAAGGGTGTTCAAGAAAAAGAAAAGGAAAAAGTGAGGAAAAAACTAAATTTTAGAAATTGATTTGAATTTGTGTTTTGATATATTAAGTAAAGGGTTAATAAAATAATACTGAGAAAAGTTTCAAATAGATTTAACACAGTGTAACAAACAAATAATTATAATAAAAAACAGTTAGTTAGGAAAACTACGTTTTCCTAACTCCAAACTCTTAATCTTATTTTTTCGCAAACAAATAAGTGATTTTTTTTTCCTCCACCACAAATATCATGATCACATGTCATTAAAGGTGAACTAAACAACCTAAACTAACACAGTGTTAATAAAAAATAGAATTATCTGACATTATAATAGTATAACATATAGATTATAATAAGGGATCTTGTTCTCATTATGATATCATTTACTGTTTTATGCATATATACAGTACTGGCCACAAACTTATATACTGTAATATATATATATATATATATATATATATATATATATATATATATATATTTTTTTTTTTCATTTTTTTTCTGTTTTTACAAAATATTTGGACAATAAAGGGCAAACTATAGTTTATGATAGAAAATATGCACAATGATCACTGCTAATTAAATATAAGAGAGAAACATTGAAATATTAAAGGGATAGATTATGAGTTAAACTTTTATGCTTCTGTTGAACACAAAAGAAGATATTTCGAATGGTAGCATTGACATCCAAAGTAGGAAAAATAAATATTGTGGAATTTAATGGTTAAGCTTTTGTTTTTCTATTCATTTGCATTGCTGTGGTAGACCCAATAAAAATGCATTTACAACAGACGATTACAAGAAATAACATATACACAATGATAATCAGTTATTATTTTAATGTATCTCTCTTGTATTTGATTAGCAGCCATTCTTGTGCACATTTCCCAGCAAGCAGGTTTCCTTGGTTATTAGAAAAGAAACAGTGGAAGCACAGAGCACATATTTTCCAAGTACAACTATTTTAATAAAGGGACGAAGTATGAATTTTTTCCCCAGCTGGACATGACTGAATTCTTTTAAATTTCTGCATATATGGTGGATGTGGATGATTTGGACTTAAGAAACAAAGACTTTTTATATAATGAATAAATCGGTTCTTACATCGATCAGGTTTTTTTATTATGAAAACAACAGTTGTATCATTTATTACAGTACATACAGTATAAGTGGTATAGTCATTGTATGTATGGATATTTTTTAAAAATAAATGAGTAGATAGGGCAAGAAAAAGAGCATGACATCATTGACCTTTCTGCATCAACAACTTTCATCCAACTAGAAACACAAAGAAGAAAATCCCATCATTGGTTCATTCTGATAGCCGACGGCTTCTGTTCTGTCCCCTAAGACTCACAAGCCTGTACATGTTGCTGTGATAGAGAGACAAAATTGGACAGGCAATTAGTCATGATTAGTCCTTAGCAACCGGCAATTAATTATGGGGTGACACGTTTGTTGGCCTGCTTCAAGAGGTACGAAAACTTTTTAAGACCAGAGCAAGCAATATTTGACATTGCACTGGAAGCACAGATACATGTAGGCTGCTGTACGCTCTACTCACAAGCTGAAAAACGAAGATACTTTAAACACGAGCAACAGGAACACCCTGATATGCAATCCAATCTGCATGATAAATTATCATGTCGAGACAACATTCTTTATTACAGCCGCTGAAGTAAAGCCTAGTGCTGAGGTGAAGGGGATCTGAAAGGAAGATATTGCAAGAGACACATGAAATATATTACAAACAGCACTGAAAAATGCAAGACAATAAATGAGGCTACTTTATAATTTGGAAATGCTGGCATGTTGCCAGCTGTGGGATTAATTTTGGAGTGTTTTCTATAGACTGTTCCAGTGTTATGACTACAAAGCAATGGCTAGGCCTCAAGGGACAAAGCTTTTCACTTAGACTATGGTTCAGCAAATCTGTAACTGGTTCGTTCTTAAAATCTTGTCAAAAGTTGCTTCCCGGAAATTATTTCTGTGTTTTTTTTTGTTTTTGTTTTTTGCTTCTGACGAGGTATTTGTTTGCAAAGACAGAGGTTATGTCAACATAAGCAGAGCTGTTTTTTTAGGAAAGGCAGACGAACGGGCCCATGGGAAGCCTTCAGAACACGGTGACAAAAAATAGCTGTTCTCTGGGGCCACACTTACACTGAAGTAACAGGACATGATCTCCCGATTTACAAAATATAAGATTAGCTGCTTTCTTGAGCCAGATCTTTATTTCCACCATCTGCCAGTGAGATTTAGCTAATCCAAAATAAATGAGTAATTTAAAAGATTCAATTTTCCAAAGAGCAGGCATCTCTTGTTTTTGGTTTTAGGGCTTGGGCTTAAATAAATAAGGATAAATATGTATGTATGAACTCAAACTCCAATAAATTATTTATTTCAAATCGTATTTGACTTAGTATTTGAATAGTAATCACCCGTTCTTCTTGCAGAATAGTGGCTAGGTAACGTCTTGGTTACGAACGTAACCCTCGTTCACTTTAGAAGGACGCTAGCTGACCAATCACTGTGAAGAGTAAGAAAACGTGCCAATGAATGCCGCAATGAATGCCACAAGTGCCGGCAATTAATCATTAGTAAGTATTTAGCTGGCGCACGTGGAGCGAGCGCTATCTTTTAGCCTGGTGAAGTTCGTAACCGAGACATTCCCCTTCATGGGAATTCTGATGTGTGTCTGGAGACACTTTGGGAGAGTGTATGGAAAATGCCAAAGCAGCTAAGCCTGTCATGCCCCTGATGTGAAGTTTGCCAAGCATAGCGTGAGCGCACAAGCATCACCAAGGGCACAACCTTCCAACGTCCCCTAGGCCCTTTAATTGCCATTACATGGGAATAATTAAAACGTATTTAGATCAGGGGTCGTAAATGTGCTTTTACCTAGCTAATGTAGTCTAGGAATTTTAGAATTACAACAGTACATTGGGAAGCGTCCCCAAAGGGGACGCTGCGGATGCCACCTCCTACCCAAAAAGGGGAGACTTGATGGCAATAAGAGCATATGGACTAGCCCTATCCAGGGGGAGTGCTACATATGATAAAATGGTTAGCAAGTAGGGAAGATAAGGGTCCGCCTGAAAAGGGCGAACACTACGTAGCTGACATAAGCATATGGGATTGCCAAAGGGACAGTGCATAGCTGGCACCGAACCCCAGAATGTGGGTAGACCAAGCGGGCATACCAGACATCATACTGGGCCGGGCACCCGGCTCCTCCGCTGAGTCGGGTACTGGGGGCCTCGGAGGAGCTCTCTAGGGTTCGCCAAACGGGGAACTTACTTAGCAGAGCAGAATAAGCGCACGTATCTCTGTGTTAGGGAGCATGCCACAGCAAGTATTTTTGACACCGAGCTTAGTTTCTTCCTGATTGACCAGGGTACCCAGTAATCAGGAGAAAATGGCTCCACTCGAAGATAAAAAAATCTTGCGAATGTGTTAGGTGTTGCCCAGCCCGCAGCACTACAGAATCTGTTAAGAGGTGCCGCGTCCTCACGCCGAAAAGGAGGCACCGCTCTTTTAAGTGTGCTCTCTCTTCTGGGGGACACGGCTCGCCCTGGTACAGCTAAGCGAGGGCGATGGCATAAACTTTCAAGTGGACCAACCTCTGCTTTGATACGGCTCTTCCCTTCTGCCGATCATAACAGAAAAGAGCTGATAGAGACATATGCTCTACGTGTGGTCACATTAAGCGCAGTGCGCAGACACAGCAATGAAAGGGCCGGGTCTGCCTCCTCCGCAGGCAGCGCTTGCAGGTTCACTAACTGTTAAATAAAGGGTGGTAGAAACCTTGGCACATAACTGAACCGGGGTCTCAGGTAACCATGAGAGTAAGTCGGTCCGAATTCCTGGCACGATTCGCTAACCAAAAATGCCACCGGCATCCTGACCCTCCTGATCGATACCAACGCGACCATCATGGACATAAAACTTATAGATACTGAATCAAGTGGCTCAAACGGACCTCACCGTAACCCCTGGGGCTTAGAGAGATCCCAAAAGGGCATGGGGGGGGGGTGGATGGAATTAACCATCTCACGCCACGCACCTCTGAGGAACCGGCTGATGAGGTTATGCTTTCCCAGCACGCTACCATCTGCTGCTCCATAGAGAGCGGACATGGCAGCACGCCAAACCTTCAGTGTGAAGGATGAAAGCCTACGCTCCAGCTATCCTGAAGGAAGAAAACACAACACTAATCTAGGATGTCCGGGATTCCTCTCAGAGAGAAGCTCCACACAACGAATAGACTCCACTACAGGATGTAGGCATGCCTATACAGGTTGCTCTAGCCTCAGTGACGATGTTAACCATCCATGGAGGTTCCAGAACCCAGTGGGTGTCAGAGGGTGCCTGTCCCAGAAAAAGGAGTGCTTCCTCCAGGGAATTCGTCATGGAGAGCCATCGCAAGGAGTGTGAGTTTGGAAACTCGGGTCCGGTTGGGCCATGGAGACGCAACAAGCAAGACCCACTCCTCGTCTCCCTAACCTTGCACAGTGTCAGTGCGAGCAGGCTCACTGGGGAAAAAACGCATATTGCCTAAACCCGTGGCCAGCTGAGAGTCAGCCCATTCGTGCAGAGCAGGGAAAGCAGCTAGCAAAGGGCCGCTCGGGGGAAGCAGCAGGATGACCTGGGTTTCTCTGAAGCTTGCCCATATCAGCTGGACCGTACCAGGGTGGAGTTTCCATTGTCCTCGGAACGCAGCTGCTATGAGAGCGCAACGGCTGCACGGTTGAGCTCACCCAGTATGTGAATGGCACGCAGCGACTTCACCGCGTGTGACTCCAGAGAAGCAGACAGCGAGTGAGCTGAGACAGGAGCGTATACCGCCCATACGGTTGATACATGCCACCGTTGCCATGCTGTCCATCCTGACCAGCACATGTTTCTGTTCCAGAACCGGTTCCAAAAATCGGTGAAGAGTGAGAAACACTTTCAACAGCTCTAGGCAATTGATATGCCAATGCAACCGGGGTCCGGACCACGAACCCGCAGCTGCATGCTCGTTGCACATGGCCCCCCAGCCCGTACTGGAGGCATCCGTCGATATGACAACATGCCTGGATAATTGATCTAAGGCCACCTAGGCCCGTAGAAGTGCGGTGACACAGCAGCGTGATAGTCACCCGGACCACCCGGAAGTGGTCTAATATGAAGCAATCCGAGCGGCGTGATAACGGCTGCGGATGCCATATGCCCAGCATACGCCAGTCGTCAAGATAATTGGGTATGCGTATGCCCGCGAGCCGAAAAGGTGCTAAGACACCCTCCGTGAGGTTGGAGAAAGCCCGCGGAGACAGGGAGAGCCCAAAGGGGAGGACTTTGTACTGCCATGCTCGACCTTCGAATGCAAACCGGAAAATACGGTGGCGTGGAATATTGAAGACATGAAAGTATGCGTCCTTCAGGTCTATAGCTGCAAACCAATCCCGAGGACGAACGCATTGGAGTATACGCTTCTGTGTGAGCATCCCGAACGGCATTATGAGTGAATAGCAGTTCATTTTGTGCTGAACAAGGATTGGTCTTAACCCACCACTCTTTTCTGGGCACGATGAAGTGCGAACTGTAACACTCCAACCTCATCTTGGTTGGAGGGACCGGCTCGATTGCATCCTTTGCCAGGAGGACAGAAATCTCCTCTCGCAAGACAGGGGCAGACACGCCTTGTGAAATACATTTAGAAGGTTGTATGGCAAGCTGAATAACGTAACCGAGTCTGATCGTCCACATGAGCCACCGCAACGGGCTGAGCAGCGCTAACCAGGCTGGCAGAGCTCACGCTAATAGCATCATCGGAGCAATCGCTGACGTGCCAGCAGAGTTGCAGCTCGGGAGGGGAGTGCTCACCCCGAGAAGCGGAGCATCCTGAGGAAAAGCTGAAAATAAGAGATTGTCTCTTACCTTCCTCCTTTGAATCCCGAGATGAGGCTGGAGGAGTGAGAGAAAGGAGACCTCTAGCACCCTCAGAGCCTGTGGCGATATGGCCCGGCGCTGCGAGCTGGAAGGCGGAGCGTCCCAGACTGGCAAGGTTCGAGTTTGCACACCTGGAGAGAGAGGAGACATTAGTGACCGCCGACCCGGAGGCCATCAGGGTGATTTTTAAGTCGCTGAAATTACCGATTGTGATCCTTGGCCCTACACCGAGGAAAGAGCGGGTCCCCTCTTTTCCAAGTGGCCCGTCTCAGGGTCGCTTTGCGGTCCGTTTACCGGACTTAATGGCACCCTGAGGTGGGAGCGTTTCCATCCTGTGAGGTGCTTGATGCTGCCGCTTGGCTGGTAGAATGGGCTGCGGAAATGGAGCAGATCTTGTGATCGGCGAGGAGCAGCCGAGGTGGATGGGGCAGCGGGGGTGAGTAGTTTTCCAAGCCCGCTGATGGATGGCATCCCCATCGCCTTCGACTCATCTTTCACTGTCGAGAACTCCTGGCTAAAGTCCCCGGCGGTGTCGCCGAATGGGCCGGCCTGGGATATGGGCGAGTTAAGAAAGTGAGCTTTGTCAAGGTCACACACATCGGCCAGGTTCAGCCAGAGGGGGCATTTCTGGACCAATAATGTGGCCATCGTCTTCCCCAGGGCACGAGCGGCCGACTTGGTGGTTATGAGAGCGTAGTCGGTCGCCGTGCGGAAGCCCGGGAAAGAACCACCCTCGTGCAGCTCAGCCAGCTTCTGCGCTTGGTAGTGCTGATAGGTGGCCATAGCGTGAAAGGTGGAGGCAACCAGACCCGCAGCTGTGCAGGCTGTGGCAACGAGGGACTCAGATAACCTACTTGCTTTGGATGGGAGTCTAATGTCATCAAGGGTGGTAAGGAAGGGAGCGCACGAGGATTGGGCAGAAAAAGGTGCACTCCATGCCCACGTGAGCTCATTGTGCACCTCCGGGAGGAAGGGGATTGGGGGGCTTCTTGGCCCCCACGTAACACCCATCTAATCGGTCTGGACGTTAAGCTGGGGGACAAGCCATCTCGGACCTAAACTCCGAAGCAGCACGGGTTAGCACGGCTAACATGTCTGATTCCACATCTGAAATCTCACTGACATCTCCGGAGAATGGCAGTGAGTTCGAATTGTCCTCTGAACATGTTAACCCATCCTCCAATGCAGCAATGTACATCTGGTTCCCGGTGTCATCCGATGAGAGCATGGCCATCTCGGGGGATGTACCATCACCCTCACTGAAAGCTTGGACGGAGCGCACTGTGGTGGAGTGGAGGGTCCGCGGGCCCAAGGGCCATGGATAAGCCCCCAGTGTGATCCTCAGGTCTACCCGTGTGCTAAGCTCTTTTCTTGCGGGGAGCAGCAGGGTTGATGTGCCCAAAGGCTAGAGCGCGCCGCGACCACAGTTGCACAACAATGGATATTGTTCTCATCAGAGAACAAAATGTTTCACTGCTAGCACCATTGAAACCAACGTGACCAAAGGTTTGTCTTTTGCAGCTCGACCATGTATATTGACCCTTTGTTGTTGCTAGCAGCTGCTCGACATGCTGGACCCCCAGACATGTGATGCAGTACTCGTGCCCATCATCTGGGGAGAGGAAACCACCGCATCCAGAAGCACACGGTCGGAACGACGTCTTTAAAAAGACACGTTATTCGACCGTGTTGCTCTCTTCTGCTCTTTTAGTGGAAACTGCTCTTTTAGCCTCCAGCGAAATGTCCAGGAATGGGAACGGATACCCAGTTTGACAGCCGCTGCACACGTTGCAACCCGTACTGGTGGAAATACTGCTTGATAACAGCTTGGCAGAAGTCTCTTCAGTCTCATGTGAGGGTCTGAAGCGAAAAAGTTAGCGCTCGTTCCGCGTGCGCCGGCTAAATATTCTACTAATGATTAATTGCCGGCACCTGCTGAACCGAGCTCTGCTAACTCATTGGCATTCATTGGCCCATTTTCTTACTCTTCAGAGTGATTGGTCAGCTAGCGTCCTCCCAAAGTGTCTTCAGACAAACATCAAGGGGAATCCTTGAAGGGGAACTGCGTGATGCTGGTGGAGGAAAACGTTTCCTGACTCATTTCTCCAAAACACCCCAAAGTGGCTCAATAATATTTAGATCTGGTGACTGTGCAGGCCATGGGAGATGTTCAACTTCCCTTGCATATTCATCAAACCACTCTGTTACCAGTTTTGCTGTGTGTATTTGTGCATTATCATCACAATACACAACACTGCCTTCAGGATACAATGTTTGAACAATTGGGTGCACATGGTCCTGGAGAATGGTTTGGTGGTCATTGTCAGTGACGCGCCCATCTAGCATAAGTTTTGGGCCTAGGGAATGGCATGATATTGCAGCCCAAACATCACTGAACCGCCCCCATGCTTCACTCTGGGCAAGCAAGAGTCTGAGTGGTACACTTCTTTGGGGCTTCTCCACACCTTAATTCTCCAGGATGTGAGAAATATAGTGATGGTGGACTCATCAGAGAACAATATGTTTCACTGCTAGCACCATTGAAACCAACGTGACCAAAGGTTTGTCTTAAGCAGTTTGACCATGTATATTGACCCTTTGTTCCTCAAAGAGAGATAGGAAGACTTGGAAGATTTGGATATTTCACCTTCAACAGTGCATAACATAATTACATAAGTGCCAGTGCATAAAGGACAAGGGTGCAAGCCTGAGCTGAACAACTGCAAACTCCGATCCCTCAGGCAGCACTGCATCAAGAGTCCTCATTCATCTATAAGCGATATCAACACATGGGCTCAGGACTACTTTGACAAACCTTTGTCAATTACCACAATACATAGTTACATCTACAAATGCCAGTTAAAATTGTACTTTGCCAAAAGGAAACCCTATGTTAACAGTTTCCAGAAGCGTTATCGACTTCTCTGGACTCGGATCTGGCATCTGGGATGGACCATCAAACAGTGGAAACATGTACTGTAGTCAGGTAAAATCAGTATTTCAGGTATTTTTTGGGAGAAATGGATGCCGTTTGCTCTGGACCAAAGAAGAAAAGGATCATTCAGATTGTTACCAGCAACAAGTCCAAAAGCCAGGGTCTGTCATGGTCAAGTGCCCTTGGCAAAGGTAACTTGCACTTCTGTGATGGCACCATTAATGCTGAAAAGTACATAGAGGTTTTGAAGCACAACATGCTGCCTTCTTTCCCAAGAACGCACATGCATATTTCAACAAGACAATGCAAAACCACATTCTGCACACATTAAAAAGTCCTGGCTGTGGAGGAAGAGTATACAAGTACTTGACTGGTCTGACTGCAGTCCCGACCTGTCTCCAATAGAGAATGTGTGTCGCATTTTGAAGCACAAAATGCAACAACGAAGACCCCATACTGTTGCCCACCTTAAGATTTGTTTGCAGGAAGAATGGGACAAAATTACACCTGAAATACTTCATCACTTGGTGTCTTCAGTCCATAAACATCTTTGAAAGGGCACCTAGTTTACCCCTTTTTCCAGATTTAATATAAGTCTTTTGTGTCTCCAGAATGTGTTTGTAAAGTTTCAGCTCAACACACCCATCACATTATTTATTATACCTTTCAGAAGTTTGTCATTTTTAGCTCTGAGCATCTTGTAGCTGTTTTGGTGGACTGTGCCTTTAATGCTAGTCCTCCCCGCCCACCGTTCCCACATGCCTGTCAGTGTGCCTCAATCTCCGCCCTCGGCTGCCTCAGATAACAGACAGACATGAAAGAAGCAGATCTCACGTAACGTTTGTGAGAAATATTACAGTAAGAATTTTCCCAATGATTATTTGATGTATTTGTTGTGGAGTTGCAACGATGAGTCACACACAATGTCGTTACGAAGTTCACGCCCACACAGATACACACACACACACACACACACACACACACACACACACACACACACAGCGGACACACACACACACAGCGGACACACACACAGACAGCACAGGCGTTTAGCTTTGCACTGTTTTTGCACGGCAAATGTGACAGGATACACATTAATATCCACTGCTGTATGGATATCCATTATGTTAATGTACAAAATAAACCTGATTTAACGTCCACAACCCGGGATTGAAGCGTCTTCTTTTATAATTGTACTGACACGCAGCTGTGGTGATGAAGTAAGGCTGAAGTAAATCGGTGTAATTCATTACAAACATGCACTGTTTTAAAAATGTGTTAAACTTGTAAAACTCACTCTTGATCACATTTGATGATGATTGATGATCCTAGCGAACTGAACAGATCTTTTATTCCCGGTTGCTTTGTGCACATCCTGTCTTGTTGATATGATTATACGCGTTACTACGGAGACATATATATACAAAGCTGTCAATCAATTCGGTGGGGGGGGAAACTGCACTCCTACGTCAAGTTGCGGTCGGCCTGAAAATGTGAGGGATTTGGATGCTACTTTAATGTCAGGAAATTTAAGAAAAGAGACTTATTGTCTTTATATCACCCCAATATGACTGTGGACACACTATACACAGTTCTGTCCAAACAGCTTAAAAAAGACGATTTTCATCATAGGTGCCCTTTAAGTGTTGTGAAAAGGAATGGCAACATTGCAAAGTGCTAAATGCTTTACTGTTCCAACTTTTTAAAAAATATGTAGCAAGAACCAAAATTGAAATATGTGTTTATAAAAATCACGAGAAACACATTAAATAATGTGCTTTTGTATTGTCTGCAATGAAATACAAGTCAAAGTAAGTTTAGAAATCACTACTTTC
>CAIGQV010015749.1:0-14586 GCA_903798115.1 Danio jaintianensis
TGTCATCATGGCAAAGAGAAAAGACATCAGTGATTAGAAATGATTTGTTAAAACTATTGCGTTTGGAAATGTGTTGTAAACAATCTTCTCTCCGTTAAACAGAAATTGGGGAAAAAATATATAGAGGGGCGAATAATTCTGACTTCAGCTGTATCTGGAGTCTTCGATAAAGACGATGCTTTTCAGTTTAATAAGTGATCAATCTGCACAATGCAAGACAAGCTTTAAAAATGCTCAAAGACCCAACAGTGTACTCATGTTTATTTCCGCCGCACAGCACAAATGCAAACATCTGTGCATTTATTTTGTGAATTAAGTTATAGTATCCGCAGGGTATATTGTACAGTGAGCTTATAAAGGCATGTATAATGTGCTTACGTTCATTTTGTTGCATGTAATGGTGATTTTCTGTGTGCTTTGATGTGTTTAACTCAATGGGAGTGAAATAACACGGCCTGAATCTTAATATCTGTTTCTTTTCCGCTCGTTTACTCCAAAGATGAACAACTTTAGCAGCATTTTTTTTCAACATGGTGACAAAACTCATTTTGATGTCAATATTTTTAATAAAAGCTACATTCATTCATTCATTTTCCTTCAGCTTAGTCCCTTTATTCATCAGGGGTTGCCACAGCGGAATGAACTGCCAACTTATCCAGCATATGTTTTACACAGAGGATGCCCTTCCAGCCACAACCCAGTACTGTACACCCAGTACAACCCAGAAACGCCAACTGACCCAGCCGGGACTCGAACCAGCGACCTTCTTGCTCTGAGGCGACAGTGCAACACCACTAAGTCAGCCAAAATAAAACAAATAAGACTTTCTCCAGAAGAAAAAATATTATAGGAAATACTGTGAGCTCACTGGTGATGCATGAATGATTCTCTCGCTTATTGTATGAGATCTCACCGTTTGAAGTGTCTGTCATAGCAATTCATGCTGTCATCAATAATTAAAGTGAACCGGCTTCTCGTAGGGTCACGACATGCCGCCTCATGAATATTTATGATAGACTGACGCGTCACTAAACACCTTGGTCTGTATTTTGACGGTTCAGAAGACCTGTGAGGTGAAATATGTCTATTAATGCAGGTCATTCGTGTAAACCAACAGATACAGTGCTCAACATATATGAATTCACCCCTCACAAATCTCTCATTTAAATGAGTAGGCTTTACAATATTACATGTGTGCATATACATTAGATTACTGAAGCCAGATCTGGAGTTAATCTAACAAAATATTACACTTGTAGCAGTGCGATATGGCTGTATATCAGCACTGGTGGGAGGCGTGCGTTGGCTTGAGGCCACAGGTCGAGTGTCTTAGTGTCCCACCAGTGCTGATATACAGCCATATCGCACTGCTACGAGTGTGATATTGTTTATACAACAGTTTGACAGCATAATCACGTATATAAAAAAGAAAATCAAACACGGAGAGTCTAAAAACCCTTTTGTAAGAGGAACTACTTTCTTCCGCCGTTCATTCACATCTGCAGCTGACGTCAGAACAGCAGAAACCATTGCTCATTCACCAACGTCACTGTAGAGCTTGTGTTTGAATGATTCTCTAGTGTACTATTACTCTGCCCACATACAGCGACAAGCAGAGGACACTCTACAGTTTGACAAATATTGCAGCTATTGGACAACATAATGTACTATTGAGGCTTTTTTAGGAGGGAATGTAGTTGTTTAGATTGTCAGCTATGCAGTTTATTTATAAGGATAGTGCCTATTTTAAATATTCATAATTTTTGGAGCATCGGATTCAGTGCATCGGCCGCAATCAGTCTGTCTGAACAGACCAAAGAAAGTGATGGTTGATGTTCCGCCACAAGATGGCGACAGAGATGCATAATAAGTCCTTAGGTAAGAAAAACAGCATTTTCTCAGCGTAAGTTTTAAACTACAGCTGATCAAATCATTATAAATCAGGTAAGTGACATTCATTTCTCTTTTGTATTTTGTAGTGCTGTATTTATGCCACAGAAACTGCTAGTGTTTGCTTTGCTTTGGCTTTTTTGGGGTTAATTATTGTGATATCCTGATTGCAAAAGAGAAATACTGGGAAATGTCTCTAGACCAGAGATGCCCAAAGTTGGCCCATGGTAACCTGTGATTTGGCCCACCGTCCCAACTGAAAAGAGAGGGAGGATAATGGGAAGATGCTTGAGGCAAATGCCTTTGACAGAGATCGTGATTTCGTTTGTTTCTTTGATTTATTGCTGAGCTACAAAAAAGTCAACTGAAATTAAATGTTTCAATTAAACGTTGTAAATTAATCAGACTTTTAAAATCGAAATACTTTCACTCGACAGATCGAGAACAATGCACAAGACATCGGTGAGCAAATCAAGGCAAAGGCAGGAGCAGCTCGACTAGTGTTATCAGCATTGAACCCCATTGTGTTATAAATGGGATTGTTTTTTTTTTTCTAGCTTTCTAAGTTTTCTACTTATTTTTTAAATATTAGCTAATAAATGAGGAAATTACCCATGGCAAACTTAATGTAATACGGTCTGATGTGTGTATGTGTATATATATATATATACAGGTTTGGTATATATTTAGCCCACCGCCCTCAATCAAGGTTGGTTTTATAAGAAATAGTTTGGACACCCCTGCTCTAGACTGATGGCATTTCATGCAGTTCAGCCTTATATTCTTAAAATGTGAGCAAAATCAGCTGTTTTGTCATCACTTTAGACATTACGCTAGAGAATCATTCAAACACTAGCTCTAAAGTGACGTTAGTGAACTGGCAACGGTCTCATAAATAGTTTTTCACCTCATGCATATTTCTTTAGCTTGAATTTAATGATTTGATCTTATGCAGTAGACAAGATTGAGGCACATTTTAGTTTATTCCTGCCACACAGCGATAATCTGCCTGTGTTCGCACATTTGCATTGACAACCAGTTATTAGATTTAGAGGGCAATTCATTTTTTCAGGTTGCTTTTTCCCCCCTTAATTAAATCATTAGTTCAAAACATTTGTATTTACACGAGTTATCTTTGTGTAATATTAAAATGTGTTTAATGATCTTGAACAATTCAAGCATGGGAAATATGCAAAAAAAATGAAAATGCTAGAAAATGCTCCTTGATTTAAGATTTTTGGGATATTTGGACTAGAAAAAAGACAAAAACTCTTAGTAGGTAAAGCATATATATGTTTTGCAGTGTAGTAATAAGTCAATAAGAGGCAGAATAGTGAATTACATCTTGAGTCACTACAGACCCGAGTGTGCTTTTAGAGGACCTATTGTAACTGATGTAGGAAGCAAGAAACTACAGTCCTCTTCTAGCATCTGTTTGATATTTAAAAGACACATCCCACCTGCTGTGCGGCGTCATCCTGATGTGCAGATTTCAGCATGCACAGAAAGCTGCAGTCTAAATACAGCATCTCACGTATGACAGCGGATGAATTACATATCAAACAGAGTGACAGACAGTCATATGGTTCATTTCCTCGGCTCATTACTCATGCATCATCTCATCTCTTCATGTTTGCTGTCTGACACACAAGAGAAGGGAAACATGCATCTGAACAGCACTGAAATACTGAGATATAGTGCGATACGCTAGAAACGCCAACTGGTCCAGCCGGGACTCGAACCAGCGACCTTCTTGCTGTGAGGCCACAGTGCTAACTTTTCTGTGCTCACAGCTCAGCATTATTGAGGCGTTTCTGATGTGAACATTAATGCGCAGGAATATGAGATACTGAAAAATGAGGTATTTGTGAAGATGAAGGTAATGAGGCGTGATTGATCGTGTATGATCAATAGCTCTCTGATCGGTGACAGTGTTAATGATTCACATTTAGAGCTGTTTATTAGAGGATCTGATCAATTCACTTCAGGACACATGCTAATATGACAGTAAAAAAAATAAAGAAGTGAGAAAGCAATTTTATGCATGATTAATGTCTGAATATATGCATAAAGACACTGCGATAATGCTTTTCTTACTTAAAGGTTTTGTCTTGTTTCTAGTCCAAATATCTACAAACTCTTAAATCAAGAAGCATTTTCTAGACAAGCAAAACATGTTGTCTTGTTTTCAGAAATAATGAGTCAAAATGAAGTGTTTTGGGGCGACACGGTGGCTCAGTGGTTAGCACTGTGGCCTCACAGCAAGAAGGTCACTGGTTTGAGTCCCGGCTGGGTCAGTTGGTGTTTCTGTGTGGAGTTTGCATGTTCTCCCCGTGTTGGCGTGGGTTTCCTCCGGGTGCTCCGGTTTCCCCCACAGTCCAAACACATGCGCTATAGGGGAATTGATGAACTAAATTGGCCGTAGTGTATGAGTGTGTGGGTGCTTCCCAGTACTGGGTTGCAGCTGGAAGGGCATCCGCTGTGTAAAACATATGCTGGAATAGTTGGCGGTTCATTCCGCTGTGGCGACCCCTGATGAATAAAGGGACTAAGCCAAAGGAAAATGAATGAATGAATGAATGAAAGTGATTTTTTCCTTAAATCAAGCAAAATAATCGTTAAAATAATAATAATCATTACGGGCTTCATGACATTCACTGATCTGCTTGGTGTAACTCATGCTTCAAACACTGCTATCTGTTTGTAACTGGGTCAAGGACAGGGTCGCCCTGCAGGAAGTTTCTGTGTTTGTAATTTAACACAGAGGCTTTTATTCAAGAGTGAGACCAAAAGGCAGGAGACAAAGACACAGTATAACTCAACATAATATAACCTTCCCTCCCAGTGCTCTGCTTTCACACACTGAAGTGCCTGAGAGATTTTTGAGGACATTATATTCAAAACTGTAAAGAAAAGTCAGAATTATTAGCCCGGCTGTGTATTTTTTTCCCCCAATTTCTGTTTAACTGAGAAAAAAAACATATTTCTAAACATAATAGTTTGTTCTGGAGACAATCCAAAACTAATATTGCATAAAGGGGCTAATAATATTGACCTTAAAATGGCTTTAAAAACATTAAGACTTTTATTCTAAATAAAACAAATAAGAAGAAAAATTCTCCAGAAGAAAAAATATTAGAGGAAATACTGTGAACAATTCCTGAATCTGTTCAACATCACTTGGGAAATATTGGAAATAAATTCACAGGAGGGCGAATAATTCTGCCTTCAACTGTAAATCCTTCACAACACAAATCGATAAAGTTAGCAAACATTTTTACATGGACTGAACATAATTTAACTTTTTGTTTTAAGTGCATTGAACATAAAACAATTAATCTGTCCCCAAAAAACCTTAAGAATTAGTCTTTATAATATTTCAACTCATTTAAAGTAAGTAGTTTGAACAAGCAGCAAAAGTCAATTTTTTGAGTGTGCATTATGTAAAAGTTCAAATCCTGGTCCATCCATGCGTAAAACTGTGACATTCTGGGCTCTATTTTAACGATCTAAGCGCAAAGTCTAAAACAGATGGTGCAAAAGCACTATGGGTGTGTCCCAATCCCAACATAGGAATATGTACCCCTATATACACTTCTGGAGATTGTGAATTATGTAGCCAGAGGTACGTATGGCTGCATTTCGTCTTTAAAACGAACGCTACAGGGCGGTATGACGCCGGTCCTTTTCACGCTACCAGCTGACTGCTTACCTCCGTATGGACTGCTTTCCCAGTGTTACCAGCTTGTCCAGTGGCTCACTGCGTACATCGGTGGACTTGTGACGTGGAGCGGAGTTGACTGCGATGATGGGGTTCGAGTCCGGTGAAGAATGGTTCCAGAAAGCAGGTAAAACAAAAAATAAAATAAACAAGTAAATAACAGGGTGAGAATGTGGTAAAATCTGAAAACGTGGTAAAAATCAGGTGAGGGCTTTTCTTTTTCTGGATCGCTTTTGAAAACACTGTCGGTTTGTGTTTAGGGAAGGGGTGGGTTGGGGGTTTGGTCGGTTAGTCGACAGCGGCCTCTGGTGGATTTACGCGAGAAGAGCAGGCGTGAATGGCACTCGCGAGAGAAATCTGAGATCTGAAAAAGCGTACACAGCGGCCTCTGGTGGATTCGCAAAAACAAAAACTGCAAAAAGAGTACCTCGTGGGACGTATTTAGCGCTCTCCAGAAATGTGTACAAGGGTACGTTTTCAGAATAAGCCTGGGTTGCCGAATCCACTTTTGATATTTGCAGTTTTTTAACACTGATAACACAAGTCCTGTTTTGAATCTGCCACTATGCTGACACACAGGCATTTGTAGCTCCACCCTCTTCTGAAAAGAGCACAATCTCATTTGCATTTAAAGCGAAAGTCCCACAAAACGCCACAATTAGGATCAAAGCCTAAAAGGGTCAGTTTCAGAGAGTTATAAAACATTATCTGTGTGGTATCTTGAGCTCACACTTCACACACACACTCATCAGAGACTTTACATCTTGTAAAAAAGGAGCATAATAGGTCACCTTTAACCTAAACCACAACACTGTATCCATGCATATGGTGAAATCAAGATTAAAAAACTAACTTGAGATCTTGTGTAAAACCTAGAAGATTATATAGCTGAGCGTGTACGAGTACATGATGTCTGTAAACACAAATAAACGCATGAGAATGTACGAGCGAGACTTTCATTTGGTCTTCATGATGGTAGAAACCGCCTCGTTGGAATAGTTTTACTGCAGTACATCTATTTTAGAAAGCCAGCAATCATAACTACAAATCTCCTGCTTTCAACCAAACTCAGTGTTACTCCCAGAAAAGTTTTCAGAGAGATGCTTTGTCATTTCAAGGTTACATAATTTGAACATTCCTCTGTCTATTTTAGCATGACTGAAGGCTGCTGTCAAGGACACGAGAATTTAGTATCCGCCGTCCTTTCTTTCCCATATGGTAAAAAAGATTTTAAAAAAATAAATACAAAAAACTATATTTATATATATTTATTTATTTACTTTATTATTTATGTTTTATTTATATATATTTTATTATTATCAGGGGCGTAGCAACCAGGGGGACGGGGGGGGGGGGGATACGTCCCCCTCACTTTTAGAGACAGACCATTTAGAAACAGATGATTAATAATTATATGAACATAAACTTTTGGATCTCATACAGCTGTCCCCCCCACTTTTAAAACGTCCGCTACGCCCCTGATTATTATTATATATATTATTATTATCATTCATTCATTCATTTACTTTTCGGCTTAGTCCCTTTATTAATCAGGGGTCGCCACAGCCGAATGAGCGGATGCCCTTCCAGCTGCAACCTATCACTGGGAAACACCCATACACTCCCATTCACACACATACACTAAGGACAATTTAGCTTTCCCAATTCACCTATACCGCATGTCTTTGGACTTGTGGGGGAAACTGGAGCACCCGGAGGAAACCCACGCCAACATGGGGAGAACATGCAAACTCCACACAGAAACGCCAACTGACCCAGCCGAGGCTCGAACCAGCGACCTTCTTGCTGTGAGGCGATTGTGATACCCACTGTGCCACCGTGACGACCCTATTATTATCATCATTTTTATTATTTTATATATACACAAATATTTTTACACAAATATATATTTTTCTACAAATATTTTTTTATATAATTTAAAATGTAGAGATTTTATAGTGCAAAAATATATATTCACCCTCCAAATATTTCAGTCCAAGAAAATACATTCTCATGTAACATTAAGAAAATCTTTATTTGCATATCAACCAATAAACATAAGTAAAATTGTTATATATTTAAATACTGTTTTTTTTTATGATACATGATCAGTTATTATTTTATTTGATTATTTTTATTATTATTATTATTATTATTATATGTTTTATTATTACACTAAATAAATTATATAATTAAAGATGATATAAATTACATAATATATTAAATTAAATAATATATACTTTAATTTCCATACACATTCTACTGTAAGGTTGAACATTTTTGTCTTCACCCTAAATATATTTACAAGTATACTTTTATACTTATAAGTATAGATTTCAGCATCTAAGCAACACAGATGTGACATATATTCCTAATATATATTTGGCCAGTGAGTTTTTTCCTTAAAAACAAGCAAAACCATCGTGTTTTTCGCTTTTAAATAGGCATATTCAATTGACTTATTTTCTTTAGCCTGTTTTAAAGAAAAACTCGCTTAATTTTGACTCATTATTTCTTCAAACAAGCCTTGATTTAAGAATGATTCGATATTTGGACCAGAAACAAGACAGTGTTTTGGGAGTGGTGTGCTCACTGCGAGTCTCTTTTAAACCCACTCCAAGGTTAAATTGCATTCTGCCCTCTCTCTGCCAGGAATAGAGTTTTCTTACACAGCGTAAAGAGAAAAGGTTGAGGAGTTTCAGACTGCGAGAGCTCTTATGTGCCCTTTTCTACATCTCCCATTACTCCCTCAATGCACACAGTCTCTCCACTTACTCATATATATCCAATATCACCCCCTATACCATCATTCACTATTCCCTACATCAGTCCACTAATACAGTCCACTTGAAGGAGTGAATGAAACAAGTGAGTGAATTGGAGCACTACTGAGTGCACTGTTTTGTTTGTGTTGTGCTGTTTAACCCTATAGCGACCTGAAAAAATCACAGTTAGGTTCCTTGGGGTCCTCCCAAACATTTACAGACCAATTATGTATGGAAATATTAATTTAATCCATTAATTTTTCTTCGGTTTAGTCTCTGATTTATCAGAGGTCGCCACAGCGGAATGAACCGCCAACTATTCCAGCATATGTTTTACACAGAGGATGCCCTTCCAGCCGCAACCCAGTACTGGGAAACACCCATACACACTCATTCTCACACACACACTCATACACTACGGCCAATTTAGTTCATCAATTCCCCTATAGCGCATGTGTTTGGACTGTGGGGGAAACCGGAGCAGCCGGAGGAAACCCACGTCAACACGGGGAGAACATGCAAACTCCACACAGAAACACCAACTGACCCAGCCGGGACGGAAACCAGTGACCTTCTTGCTGTGAGGCCACAGTGCTAACCACTGAGCCACCGTGCTGCCCAAAACATAATTCATTCATTCATTTTCTTTTCGGCTTAGTCCCTTAATTAATCTGGGGTCGCCACAGCGGAATGAACCGCCAACTTATCCAGCATATTTTTTACGCAGCGGATGCCCTTCCAGCTGCAACCCCAAAACATAATATTAAAACTAAAAAAATGTCTTCCATGTATCAGTATGCTAGGCTTTACTATACTTATTGAGTGTTAAAGACATTTTAGAAGCAAAACAGAGAAGCATAAATGCAAAGTGTATGTGTATAAATACATTGTGAGTCATTGTACATATTTTTAGTCACTGACCCAGCGGCAACTAAAATAGAACATCACATTATACTCCAGGAGAAGAAAACACATGCGTTCATTATTATGTACATAGTATAAAGAAAAAAAAACATGTTTTTCTTACTCAGAGTTTTTGTCTTGTAAATATCAAAAAATCCTTAAACCAAGAAGCATTTTCTAGACAAGCACAACATATTGTCTTGTTTTCAGAAATAATGGGCTCTATTTTAACGATCTAAGCTCATGGCGCAAAAGCATTAGAGGTGTGTCTGAATCTACTTATGCTATTTTAAGGAAGGAATAATACGCTCTGTGCCCCGGCGAATGGGCTAACAGGGTTGTGCTTATTCTCTTCATGAGTTCTGGGTGTGTTTTGAGCATAACCTGCATTAAACCTATCAGAGTCTCATCTCCCATTCCCTTTAAGAGTCAGCTGCGTCGCGCGCATTTGCTATTTACATGGCGGAGTTTGTAAGTGGAGTAACTGAGCGCTTTACTAGCGAGAAAACAGTTAAACAGAGCATCTGCAGGAGGATAAAGAACCAGCCTCCTCCATTCAGCCTCTTTACTTTTACTCTTTACTCCTTTACTTTGGTGGAGTGAGGAAACGGTGAAACTCACTCCACTGCAGACATCCATTAGCCTACATATTTAATTTCCTTTGTTAAGCGCAGAGATTTGTTTGAAAACTATTTCTAAATTCAGTTCTAGTTTCCAGCAAAGGAATAAATGAACAATAATAATGAAGTGTGTTAAAACACTGAGTTATATCCAAACAGAGGTCCTGTTCTTCTGCCCCATATGGTGATGCAGACGTCTCCAAAACCCCACAGGAGGACAAATCTATGGTTTTTATTAAAACAAATATAAATCTGCATATAATAAATAATAATAACATTATACAGATGCAGATTGTCATGAATGAACTGAAAAAGCCCCCCGAGGTGAAGAAGGCATGGAGGCAGTGGGTTTTATGTTGATGTAGAAAATAATCATTTTTGTAACATTTTAATCCTTTAATTGTTTTCATCTGTAAAGATATTTGTGTGTTGCTGTACATCCTGTGTGTATTCAGCAATGTGTAAGCGTTTGGACCCGCATAGGCGCATAACTAACACACTCTACGCTGGACTTTAGAGCAGCTTTCCGTTGGTCAATGGTGCCAGCGGATTCAAGTGTTGTCAGTCGATTGAATGGACGTTATCAGTGGTTTATCAGCTGATAGATATGGGCCAGTAGGGGTCTACTGCGCCTACTGTTCCTACATGCACATGGTTAATCTGCTGTTCTCGCGTAAATCCAGCAGAGGCCGCTCCGATTGACCTGCCCTCCTCCTTCCCTAAACCCAACCGTCTGTTTTTAAAAAAGCAATAAAAACAAATAATTAACTTTTGTCTTAGCTGCTTTCTGAAACCGTTTTTTCGGCGGATTCAAACCCAGTCATCTCTGTCAACTCCGCTCCACGTCTCAAGTCTGCTGACATACACGGTGAGCCACTGGAGAAACTGATAACAGTGGAAAATCCATTCATATGGAGGTAAGCGTGTATACCGCCACGTGTGATTTTTTATGAAATTATACTATTTCCCGTTAATTGTATTTTATTAACGCCTACCCCAACCCCAACCCTAAACCCAACCGTCACAGTAATGTAAAATTTCCCATTAATTGTATTTTATTAACGCCTACCCCAACTCCAACCCTAAACCCAACCGTCACAGTAATGTAAAAACACATCTGGATCTGAACTGTTCTCTATTAGAATAGCTGATTAACCATGTGGATGGATGATTACAACCTTCTGAGCCCACTAGGAGGCGCAGAAGGCCCCTACTGGCCCATATCTATCAGCTGATATCCACTGATAACGCCCATTCAATCGAGTGATAACATTTGAATCGGGTGATGGTGCGGTCTATTTCAGTTCCTCAATATAGTAGCGCTCCAACAATGCGCCTTAACACACCTCCTTTATAGACCAGCACACCCATGAGTCCACAAGGTGGCGCAAATGGATTTGCTACTTAAACAACATGGCGCAAAATGTGAAAATTACTGTTGCGCTGCTCTAAAAATAGCAACAAAGCATGCCAAACACTTCTCGCGCCTTATTTTGCCGGGTGTATAATAGGACCCAATGAGTCAAAATTAGGTCTTAAATAATCAAAATAATCTTGTTTTCGCTTTGAAATAGCATTACTTTGCTTGTTTGTTTTAAGGGAAAAACTCATTTAATTTTGTGGCAGATTATTTAGCTTGTTTCAAGAAACAACTCACTTAATTTTGACTTATTATGTCTGAAAACAAGACATTATATTTGCTTGTCTAGAAAACGCTTCTTGATTTAGGAATTTTGAGATATTTGGACTAGAAACAAGTCAAAAACTAAATACAAAATCCTGCTGTGGAAAATATCCAATATCCAATAAGGGCAGAGGTCATTATTATTAATCTAAATCACAATTATAATAACATTTCCCTCCTTGCAGTGATAATCTACTGCTCCGGACCGATTGCAAGAATAATAATTGGTGGATTAATATTTTTCTGCGGTCTATATAATTACAGCAACGGTCTTCCCATAGCTTCTTCAGCTAATCAGATTTATGGCAGGCTGTGTCTGTAATTATTTACTCCGTTAGTGGCCGACGCAAAGTGCACTGGTTTGCTAAATTACAGTCCTTATCTGAATGTTCCAGAAACTTCCCTGTATCCTCCACGCAAATGTGTAGATTTAATGGGGAAATGCAGAAGTTTGGTTAAGGACAGTATATCGGCTGATGTTTCGGAGAGTTGTATGAAAGTTTGTTTGCTACTTGAGTGAAACAGGAACGTTGTCTCAGAATTGGGTTATAAATTATATATTTAATGCATTTTTTTGTTTAAATGTAGGGTTATAGGGTGACATGGTGTCTCAGTGGTTAGCACTGTGGCCTCACAGCAAGAAGGTTGAGTCACAGAAGAGTCACAGAAGAGTCCCGGCTGGGTCAGTTGGCGTTTCTGTGTGGAGTTTGCATGTTCTCCCCGTGTTGGCGTGGGTTTCCACCGGGTGCTCCGGTTTCTCCCACAGTCCAAACACATGTGCTATAAGTGAATTGATGAACTAAATTGGCCGTAGTGTATGAGTGTGTGTGTGTGTGTGTGCGTGTGCGTGTGTGTGTGTGTGTGTGTGAGAATGAGTGTGTATGGGTGTTTCCCAGTACTGGGTTGCAGCTGGAAGGGCATCCGCTGTGTAAAACATATGCAGGAAAAGTTGGCGGTTCATTCTGCTGTGGCGACCACTCATAAATAAGGGACTAAGCCAAAGGAAAGTGAAAGAATGAATAAAGTAACCAGTCATAGTGGTCATTCTACCATTAATATACGTCTGTGTCAAACTGAATTTTTGTCACGTCATATTAACATCCAAAGCTTCTATTGGAATTTTATAATCAAGCATTGAATGTCTGCTGTCATATTTTATGAAGTCGTCACCATAAAAAGATTTATTTGTTTTTGTAATAGTGTATGAGTTGCTACACTAAGCAAGAGAACAAAGTTTTTCACTGCAGTCAAAATGTTAACTCACTTAATTTTGACTCATTATCTCTGAAAACAAGACTATATTTTTCGCTTGTCTAGAAAATGCTTTTTGATTTAATAATTTTGATATATTTGGACTAGAAACAAGACAAAAAGCATTGTAGACAAAGAAAAAGATTGTTTTGTGATGTTATTAAAATAACAACGTTAGAATGACATATTTAGGAAAAGTCAGGGTTACATCGTTGGGATTCATTGTAACAAAGTTATTAAATGACACAATATAAAACAGGTCAAAATGACCACTTATTCCAGTCCTAAATGTCCGATTCTTGAAAAGTAGATCCGTGTTATCCTGACAGTCACAATCTGACAGGACGAGACTCTCTAAAATGCAGTGAAAAGACACATATCCACCAGTACACGTCCAATTCAATATAATGTCCAATTCCAGGCTCTCAAACGCAAAAAAAAGAGTCAATTGTAGCAGATTTCACACATTACACATGCCCTCGGCTAGACAACAGCACAGACTTTGTTGTTTCAGCTCTACGTATAACCTAAATCTTCTTTGAAACATAAAAGCAACAATGCATTTGAGCAATCGTTTCATGGTGTGCACTAGAAAGGGTTTTTCTTTTCTTTCCTTTTGTTTGCATCAACCTTTTTGTGACATTTCCGAAAGTAAATGCACATTGCGCGTTCCCTCGTGGCATTATCGGCGATTTATTCACTTTTTCTGTTGTAATTGAGCTGTAAAATTGCACTGCAGCTCTTTGAGTATAGACTCCATCCATCTGTTGTAGAATCACAGATGTTTTATTATTGCTGATTACGCTGCAGAAACACTTCTAAGAGAAAGCCTCGTATTTCTCCTCTAGTGCGCTGTTGTATCTCTGCATATATTACCTTCTGTTTTGGTGGTTCGTTTCCCTCTCCCTCTTTTTTTATTATTATTTATTTATTATTTGGAAAGTACGTCAGTTTCACAATTGTTCCCAGTGAGAAAAATGCATTCTTACTTAGAGTTAATGTCTTGTTTCTAGTCCAAATATCTACAAATTTTTAAATCAAGAAGCATTTTCTAAGTCAAATTAATAAGTCAAAAGTTAGAATAAAGCAAAACAATCTGCCAATGGGGAAAGCAAAATAATGTTATTTCAAAGCGAAAACAAGATTATTTTGCTTGTTTTAAGGAAAAACTCACTTAATTTTGATTCATTATTTCTGAAAACAACACAATATTGTTTACTTGTGTAGAAAATGCTTCTTGATTTAAGTATTTTTAGATATTTGGACTAGAAACAAGACAAAAACTCTTAAGTACTAATATTTTTTGCATTGTGTTATGAACCCTCGATCTCGCATTCATCTAAAGCAAATTATGCAAATACTGTAAAGCATCTTATATGTGAAATTGTTGTTCTCTGATATACACACCCAAACAAGGAAAACATCCAACCCAGGCTCATTCTGAAAAAAAAACTCTATATACATTTCTGGAGAGCGCCAAATACGTCCCTGGAGCTACATTTTTTTTGCAGTTTTTGTTTTTTGCGAATCCACCAGAGGGCGCTGTGTATGCTTTTTCAGATATCAATTTTCTCTCACGAGGACCATTCGTGCCTGCTATTCTCACGTAAATCCACCAGAGGCTGCTGTTGACTAACTGACTGACTGACCGATTGACTGACCCACCCCCTTCCCTAAACCCAACTGACAGTGTTTTCAAAAGCAGCGATTGACCCGCCCACCCCCTTCCCTAAACCCAACTGACAGTGTTTT
>CAIGQV010015765.1:3091-15821 GCA_903798115.1 Danio jaintianensis
AAATAAATAAATAAATAAATAAATAAATAAATAAATAAATAAATAAATAAATAAAATAAAAATTAAATTAAATTAAATTAAATTAAATTAAATTAAATTAAATTAAATTTAAAAAAATTATTAACTTAAATTAAAAGCTTTTAAATATAAAATAATTATGTGCACTTTCCGAGCAGGAGACTAGTGTTAGATTCACATATAAACTAGACAGTGTTAATATGTTTTATATGTTATATATTATTTAGTAGGGGTGTGACGAGATGCCTACTCCACGAGACGAGAGGAGATTTTTACACTATTTTTAAGAAATCCTCAATGATGAAATATATGAATGGAAAACAGTCTTTTATTCAACTAAGGAAAAAAACACAAATCGCAAAACTATTTAGGTGCTTTTTTTTTTTAAATCAACTTGTAATTAATGTTATTTTACTTCTGTTTTAATTAATTATACGCAGTAAAGGACACGCAAACACTGCTAAATATTTAGCTAATATCCTATGTGAATGGAAAATAATCTTTTTATATATCATTTTAAATATAGGCAAAATATTTGCTAATATATGAATGGAAAATAGATTTTTATTGAACTACATTTAGTCATTTGGCTGACGCTTTTATCCAAAGCGACTTACAAGTATTATGCAGAGGCCAATTATCACTGCAGAGCAAACGGGGGTAAGGTGTCTTGCTCAAGGACACTTTAGTCATTGTCTGCTGGCACTGAGATTCAAACCCAACAAGTCTAACTCTCTAACCACCAGACCACGACTAACCCCTAACCAGAACTAGAACAAAAATCACAAAATAAAAAAAACAATTGAGGTGCTTTTTAAAAACATTGTAATGAACGGTGTTTTATTTCTATTTAAATGAATTCTCTGTGGTAAAGGACATGCAAACACTACTAAATATTTAGCTATAAACTCTACTGACTGGCTTCTCCTCTGTACAATTTCACATGAGAAATCAAACTTCTTTCCACAAACTGAACTTAAAAAAAAATATATGTAATTTTTGGTATTTAATTTTTAATTTAATAAATCGGTTTCACTTTCATTTAGCAAGATTTCATGTATGCCCCCGTGACTCACTCTGAGCTACTGG
The DNA here is from genome assembly GCA_903798115.1 of Danio jaintianensis. Taxonomy (NCBI): domain Eukaryota; kingdom Metazoa; phylum Chordata; class Actinopteri; order Cypriniformes; family Danionidae; genus Danio; species Danio jaintianensis. Next base: position 4,199 of record CAIGQV010015765.1, read on the forward strand.
ATGCGATCATGCGAATGTGAAGTAAGGACTGATAGGAGAGAGTTGTTTTAATGGAGTTTGATGCCGCGGTTACGTCACACCCGACCGCCCAACCGAATGACAAGCGCAACTCCGAGGCCAGCCTGGGTTGCCAGGTGTGTGCAAAGCACTTGATTTGCAGATCAAATCCAATCCTGCCTCCAATCTTCAATGCTAATTTCACCCTCACGCTCCATCACAACATCACAACTCACGAGAAACTTTTCGCCTCTACGAGAAATCTCATCACGATTTAATCTCGCGAGATCTCGTCATACGGGATCTTGTCACACCCCTATTATTTAGTAAACTCTTTAAAACAAACCTACTATGCTTAAACTCTCAGTAAAAGGTTGCAAGAGCAGGAAAAAAGACTGAATTCAAATAAGCAGCTATATATAGCTTTTCACAAACACAAGTGAACATGACGTCGATGAACAGTCCCTACAGACCGATCAGAAGCTCTTCTATAATCCCAAGAAGAAGTTTGAAACAGTTTTGGCAGAATTTCTCCCCTAGAGATCTTCCTAATGGCACGTCTTCATAACATTCAGAAGCATTTTTCATCGCTGTCCAATTAAAGAGTTCTTCAGAAGTAAACAGGCCCGTCTTTGCTGTCTGCTCAGGGTGAATGTGTTCATCTGTACTTCACTATTGACAGGAATGTGCAGCTGATAGCAGGCTCACAGAGAACACACACACACACTATACTGAAGAGCACATGTATGTGGAAACATAAAAAGATAATAAAAAAATGCTGTGTAAAAATATGTTACCTGGTTAACAATTCAATTTTCAATTCAATTCAATTCATCTTTATTTCTATAGCGCTTTTACAATGTAGATTGTGTCAAAGCAGCTTCACATAGAAGATTATAGTAAACTGAAACTGTGTCAGTCCAGTTTTCAGAGTTAAGTTCAGTTTGGTTCAGTTCAGTGCGGTTTAATGTTCACTGCTGAGAGTCCAAATACTGAAGAGCAAATCCATCGATGCGCAGCTCTACAGGTCCCGAACCATGCAAGCCAGTGGCGACAGCGGTGAGGAACGAACTTCACCAATTTGCGAAAGTGAAGGAAAAAAAAACCTCGAGAGAAACCAGGCTCAGTTGGGCACGACCATTTCTCCTATGGCCAAACGTCTTGTGCAGAGCTGCAGTCTAGGCGCCGGAGGCTGGAGAACGCTGGACGTCCATCGTGGAGAAGCTGCAGGTGGGAGAGGTCACCGGCTGGTGTACAGGCTGGCCCTTCAGGATAATGCGAAGACTCGTCTGTCATTGGGGTCTTACAGGAATCAGTCTCATGCTCTCCACTCCTCCATGACCACCACAGCAGCTGCTCAGAATACAGCCTGGTCCAGGATTATGCACAGTAAAAAATGAATCTTGAGGCTTGTAATTTTCATTAAAAAAATTGAAGTGGTCATTAAAAATAATGTGCATATTTTCTTTAAAAAATTGATATTTTGGATTTATTATAAAATATTGAGAACATTTGGCTAATAAAATCAGCAGATACATTTCAGTTATTGTTTTAAAGCAACCAGTGCAATAATTAGGCTTAATTTAAGAAACCAATTAAGCTAATAAAATTGAGGAAAGATGGCTTCATGTTTATTTTAAGAAAATTGACTCAATTATGTGGATTTGATTGAGATGTTTGCATTTGAATCTCAACAACGGCAGTGATCAGACGACATTTTGAAGAAGCTGATCAACAGTGAGCATGTTAAGAGGTAAGCATTAACATTTTAATAATTTTAATTGTCTTAAATAAGGAAAGACAATTTCAGGAAAGACACATGATGTTCAAGCTTGTTCGGGAGCTTAGTTTTTGCCATACGATGTATATAGGGATACACGTGTATTTTTAACCACCCATTCCTATTTGAAATTTGCTTCTATGTTCATTCTGAATTATATATTGAAATTAAACAAATTATTTGCACTGTAATGTTTAACAGCAATGATCAGGCAACATCTAAGCGGGGTGGACGAACAACAGAGATCTTGTTAAATAGTAAGCATAAGCTAGTATGTTAGCTATAGCTATTAGCTATTCAATGGGGTATATGCTCAGCTAGTGTTTTTCCATTTCATAAGGTTCCTTTTACAGCATTGATGATGTAATGTAATTAATAATTAAAATTAGTAATTAACAGCCTACATTAATTAACTGTTTATATATAATACTGTATATAAATACTAATACTTGTCTGCTTAATTTTTCAGATTAATGAAATAAATGTTCACAATATTTTCCCACAAAAGAGCAGCAGTTTACTCAGGCAGATTTTGATCAAGAGAATGGGTGCCATGCAGCAGGTATTTTTTATAATGTTATTTGTGTATTATTGTTATCATTATTATTATTATTAGGCAATATTACTAATTTCTACACTTTTGTTGCATCTGACCTCACATCAAATCAGGGACGAGACAAGAGATGTCGTCCTCTGTTGCTGGTCTATTTGTATGAAAAAAGAGGAAGAGCTCATCCAGGAGTACAAAGTAAGTGTCTTAATCCATTTCAGAGATTTATAGTTTTCAGAAAACTGCATTTAATATTTTTGAATTTTTACAAAAGACAGAAATATAGCTCAAACACGACATTAATGCACTATTCCTTGTATAAACATGGTTTGTTTTTATAAACTTATTTCTTTGTACACTAGTATACATTTTGAAAACAGTCAGTCAGCAACATCTACTCAAACATTTTGGAGAATTACTGTTCACAGAGATACAAAGAAATGGTTTATTTCCTTAATGCATTTACTTAATGTGTTTTAGTAAACCTTAAACATTTGAAATTTACAATTGCATAATTTCATAATAATAAACTTAACGTTTATTTTACAGTGTGAGAATGCACAGAGAATTGCTGTCTGCCAGAGGGATGACCAACCATGAGGACTTCTGCATTGTCTTGGAGGATGAGCGAGTCATGGCTGGCTTGGAAAATCTAGAACTGCTGAACTGGATTTATACAAATATTCCCCAAATTAAAATCACTCAAAAACAAACTTATATTAAGTTTCTGACAAATTGACTGCTACAACCTTTTGGTGAAATTTCACTGCATTGATTGATTGATTGTGTTGCTAATATTTTGAGATACAGCTTTTATAAATGTACTGGTTTTATATGTTATGCAATACACAAATTCTGTCAGATTTTGTCTAAAATGTGAATATTCCTGTTGACAGAACATTTTTTTCCATGACATGGATTAAGAACTTTTTTCAGAGTTTAACATTGCTGTAAATTTTAAATAGATTTGTTTAACAAATTGTGTGTGCCATTTTGTTATCAGTGGAACATGTAATAAAATGATATTTGGCAAAAATGCATTGTGTATGTATTTTATTATAAATTATGTATTTAAAATTTAATGAATGAGTAATTTTCATTAATAAATATGAGTAAATGGTGGTTGATTTGCTTAAATTATAAACGCACATTCCACTAATAATATTAAAAACATCATCTATCACTCAAAAAAATGTAGTAATTTTCACATGATTTATTCAAGTAGTTTTTGCTAAAAAAATCAAATCTTGAAAACTACTTAAAAAAAAAATATGTGCAATAGTGTTACCACTATTTTTTTAAGTAAATAGCACATAGGATTTTTTACAGTGTGGAAACCTCGGGAATAATAAAAAAGACTAACATAAGCGCAGATGCCGTTCAAATTATAATGCAAGTTTCAACAAGTTTCAAGTTATAACAGCAAGTTTCTTCACTATGCATAAATAACTGTAGAGTTTCACAGAATTCCCTGCATGACTCGTATTATGTTTGTTGTAGTACTGGGCAAAAATTAAACTGGGCATGAAAATGAAATTGAATGACAATTTATGTGTGTGTGCTGTGTAAATTTATTTTGTATATATAAATACACACATGCATGCATATATTTGAGAAAATCTTTAGATATTTATTTAGATATAAAATAATATATATATGTATATGATACAAAAATATACATTTAAGTATCTGTGACAAAATAGTTTTGAATAGTTTTGTTTTAATGTATGTGTGTGTTTCACATAAGCATAATAAATGTATATAATACACACACGTCACAAAATGTATTTCAGATGCGATTAATTGTGATTAATCTTGCCCAGCACTCATTTTTTGTTGACATTTTCTCATCAGTTATGTACATTTGATTTATGTGCATACATTTATTTTGTATATATAAATACACACATGCATGCATATATTTGAGAAAATGCTTATTTATATTTAGATATAAAATATATATACATATATACATAAGATACAAATTATATACACATTTAAATATCTGTGACAAAATGTTTTTTTTATGTATGTGTGTATCATAAATGCACAATAAATAATACACACACGTCACAAAATGTATTTCAGATGCAATTAATCTTGCCCAGCGCTCATTTTTTGTTGACATTTTCTCATCAATTATGTACATTAGAATTTCATCTAATGTTGATAATTGTTAATTGCATTACCTATGTTTTTATTTATGTTTAATGATTATAATCTGGCAACCACAGCTGCCAGTAGTTTACCGTAAACTTCAGAGGATTTTACAGTGCATGGTGTACTATATATGTATATGAAACAGCTATCAACTAACAGTATATATGTTATGCCAGCTCATTACATGCTTTTGTACCATAATAATACAACAATACTAGAAATATCATTGCAAACAACTAAAATGTAGTAGACTAAAAAGGGAGAGATCTACTGTAGGTCCGATAAGGCAATATGAAAATTTCAATAAAAAGAAAATACCAATCAATCATAGAAATAATAACCCATCAATAAAGGAAACTTAGAATTACAGATATTATTCTACAGTGTGTTGTTATGTCAGTATCACACACACCCTTATCTGACGGCTGTGGCGTTTGTTTTTCCTCATCTGTAAATCCCAGCGGTTTGTTATTGGACTGCTTATTATTGATTTTAAATCTAACCCAATGATTAAGGTGCATTTCTGACCCCTGAATTCAAGCTGACTCACGCTCTTGTTATCTGGTGTGTCGAAGAAGTGTCACACACAGGCGCGCACACACACACACCACAGGTTTGCATTAAAGCTGAGAATGCAAAGCACTCCGTCTAGACTTACAGTGATGGAATGTCTCTGGTCACACACCGTCTGTGCAAACACACACACACACACACACACACACAGAGCAAACAGTGAGCTGATGCTGTGGTGAATCCTGATGATTTTATGGAGTCAAGACGTCTTCAACACATGAAGAAAAACCTTGACTCTAATTCTTGCTCAACTGCAAGGAAACTTTAAACTGATCCCTCAGTGAACTGTTGGTATGCACACATTTTATTATTGTAGATAAGCTAAAATGTTATAAAGGATCAGGGATTACGGCTCTGTGTTTCAGGCCTGATGTAACAGACCAATTACATAGACTTATTATAATAGAAATTAATAGAATGTTTAAAAGCATTTAAGTTATTATTAAATTCACCATTTCACCATTGACTTATCCTCTTCCTCTGGTCATTTTCACCCAGAAAGAAAGAAAACAATATATAAAATAAACTTATTTTATTATTAAAGTCAATTTATAATTAAAAAGGGGAAAAAAAATAATAATAAACAGCATAATTTTCTATTCTATGCTATTATAATAACTTTATAAATTCAAAAATTTATATATAAATATATATATACACACATTTCTAAAATTATAATATAATATAATAATATACATTTATCCCAGTGTTGGCGTGGGTTTCCGCCGGGTGCTCCGGTTTCCCCCACAAGTCCAAAGACATGCGGTACAGGTGAATTGGGTAAGCTAAATTGTCCATAGTGTATGTGTGTGAATGAGTGTGTATGGATGTTTCCCAGTGATGGGTTGCAGCTGGAAGGGCATCCGGTGCGTAGAACATATGCTGGATAAGTTGGCGGTTCACTCCGCTGTGGCGACCCCTGATTAATAAAGGGACTAAGCCAAAAAGAGAATGAATGAATGAATAATATACATTTATAAAGTATTTTTTATTCATTTACTTTTTTTATTTTATTTAATTCTTAAATTAAACATGCTAATTTGACATCCTTCTTATTTTTTTTTATATTTTATTGGGGTTTATTTTATTTTGTCAACTTTGTGAACTGGAAACTTTCAATACGATGGCATATCTCCTACTGAAATTGAATATTGAGTAGGGGCGGGGTTTTATTTTTGAGCTCCTATCATCTTTCGCTTGCAGCAAACTAACGGTTGGAGAGGCGTGGCTTAGAATATATTCGCCAATCCGTCAAACTAACATCATCAGAGGAGGACTGTCATTCTCTTATTTAGGCACAGCAAGAAGGTCGCTCGTTCAAGCCTCAGCTGGGTCAGTTGGCGTTTCTGTGTGGAGTTTGCATGTTCTCCCCGTGTTGGCATGGGTTTCCTCCGGGTGCTCCGGTTTCCCCCACAGTCCAAACACATGCGTTACAGGGGAATTGGGTAAGCTAAATTGTAGTGTATGAGTGTGTGTGAATGAGTGTGTATGGATGTTTCCCAGTACTGGGTTGCAGCAGGAAGGGCATCTGCTGTGTAAAACATATGTTGGAATAGTTGGCGGTTCATTCAGCTGTGGCGACCTCTGAAATAGAGACTAAGCCGAAGGAAAATGAATGAATGAACGAATGTTTACTGTTCCAAAATATTTTAAATGTTTCTTAAAATCAAATATACTGTGTTAAATGGGGAAAAATGTGTTGTTTTCAGCCAGACATTTAAAAAAGAACTTATATTAGAGCAGAAATCACAATACTGTAAAACCGTGATATTTTTATCATACCGTGAGACTCATATGCTCATATCATGGTCTGTTTTTAATATGGTCATGTTATTGTCAGCTCTTCATGGTGACCTGGGCTCAGATAAAGCAGCGTGTGATCGGTTGCAGGGTCAGAAAAGCCCATCAGGATCTGCTCTGGAGAACAGAGGAAAACACTCTCAGCTTTGATCATCAACACACACACACTCCTGCTTGATTAGATACACCGCCTACATTTGTATAATTCAGTCAAAGCTCAGGCTGATTGCCGGCGTTTAACAGTGTTTTTAACAGCAGGTCCAGGATCTGTCCTGCTCGCATGTGTCACTGATGAATGAGCTTTCAGAAGCACATTGAACAAGATAAAGAATCATTGCATCAGGACTGAAAACCCTGAGCTGAAATCCCTGAGTGTTCAATCAGAGTCATTAGCTATGTTTCCATTCACCTATTTTATTTTATTTTATTTTTGCACATTTTGAAATATCACATAAAAAATGCTTAATGTAAATGCCAAGATGTGCATAAAATTTGAAAAATGTGCATTAAAAAAAAACGATATTTTATTATATTTATATATTAGTTGTTGTGTTCCCTAACTGGTCACAAAATAATTTACACTTGCACGTTTAAACGTACATACACTTATTTTTATTTGTTGACTTTTATACCAGAAAAAACCCAACAGCAATCCTTTAGTTTCTTGCCTGTAAAAGAGCTTTCACCTGCAATGAAATCCATTCACCATCCACTGACAGCAACTCTTTATTCACTTGTACCAAAGAACCGTTTCGGTTGCACCCCTCCGCCCACCAACAACGTCACATGCTTTTTTTAACAGTAATAAACGGTGATTTCAGAAAACAGTTCAGTACTATTAAATTTGGCAGTAAATTTACATTCATTTTTACAGTCCTTTATCCATCCTCGCTCCATTATCACAATTAAAGACAATTTATATTATTATTATTATTATTATTATTATTTTTATTAATAAAAATAACTATAACAATAATAATAATGTTTTCACAAAAATTATTTAAAATATTACAACATTAATATATAAATCGGGCATCAGGGTGGCGCAGTGGGTAGCACAATCGCCTCACAGTAAGAAGGTCGCTGGTTCGAGTTTGAGTTTGCATGTTCTCCCCGTGTTGGCGTGGGTTTCCTCCGGGTGCTCCGGTTTCCCCCACAGTCCAAACACATGCGCTATAGGGGAATTGGGTAAGCTAAATTGACCGTAGTGTATGTGTGTGAATGAGTGTGTATGGATGTTTCCCAGTGATGGGTTGCAGCTGGAAGAACATCCGCTGCGTAAAACATATGCTGGATAAGTTGGCGGTTCATTCCGCTGTGGCGACCCCTGATGAATAAAGGGACTAAGCGGAAAAAAATGAATGAATGAATATAAAAATCACCGTCTGATTTGGACACTAAAATCCATGTGATTAATAAGTGAAATCTGACACAGCAGCGCCTTCCACTGGTCAAATAAGAAACTATTATTTGTAATTCATGAGCAGCTTTTGTTTTTACCTCGTTTGTAGATGTACAAAAATTATGCAACATGGCTCAAACATTACATGAAAACAACTCTAGCTGGAAGCAGAAATCTGAAAAAAGTCTTAGTGCAGTGTGTGTGTGTGCCTTTGTGTGTGTGGCCGGTGTGTATGCGGATGCAGACGCTGTGTGTGTGCTGTGTTTACTGTCAATCTGATGGGATCAAACCCCAGTAGGATCATTCATCACCTCACAACACACACACACACACACACACACACACACACACACACACACGCACGCACGCACGCACGCACGCACACACACACACACCCTTTTGTGCTTCCTTTAAAAAATGACCCGCAAAAAATGCACCATTTTAACATCATAAGAAAATAAGAACCTAAATAAATGTTGTTGTTTTCTTGGTTTTGTTTTTTAATCTTGAAGTTTGGAGACTTTTTCTAAAATGACCACAACATTGCAAAAAAAACAAGAATTTTCTATTTTCACGAAGGCTGACCACATTTAGGGTAAAACGGTTATCCTTCAGGTCAATTTTGTATTTTTACACATTTTGTATAAATACACCCTTTACTGTAGTCAAAAATGAGTTTACACACAAGACACACACACGCACACGCACACACAGAATCTGCTGCTTTAACTATTACGAATACGGTCTTGATAAGAACTAGCATTAAAAATTTAAGCATCAGAAAATACACCCTTTACTGTAGTGAAAAATGAGTGACACACACACACACGCACACACGCACAGAATCTGCAGCTTTAACTATTACAAATACTGTCTTGATAAGAACTAGCTGTAGTCAAAAATGAGTCACACATGCACACTCCAACACACACTGACAACCACACACACACAACTAATCTGCTGCTTTAACTTTTATGAACACTGTCTTGCTACAAGCTTTGACACTTCTGCAGGTACTATTATCACTATAAAATACACCCTTTAATTCAATTCAATTTGTTTATTGTCATGTGCACAGTAAGGAAACATGTTTCCCTGTACAATGAAATTCTTACTTTGCTGTCCACAGTGAAGTCATACACATAATATACACATCATACACACATATACACATATATACACAAAAGTGACAGAAGTACAACTATGAAATGTATATATATATATATATAAATATCTATGAATGTAAACAATATATAATACTGATTGTGGAGTGATGTAAACAGATGTAAACAATGTACAGTAGTTAAGTGTATAAAATTGTGCTTATTATGCTAAAAGTGCCTAGTGCAATTGGCGTATGTGCAAACAACAGTATAATGGCCGGAGCAGATTGAGTGCAGTTGTATGCATTAATAGTGCAAACTGAGACAAAGAATATAATGTGCTACTGAGCAGATCTAGCCGGTCAGTACAGTGTAAACAATGTATAGTTTGTCCATATGCTCCAAAAAAATAAAAAATAAATAAAATTTTTATGTCCACCGGCTATCCGTTTAAAAGTCTGATAGCTGATGGGAAAAAAGAGTTCTTGAGCCTGGCAGTCCTGCATCTCACACTCCTATAACTCCGCCCTGAGGGTAGGAGTGTGAATATTCTGTGTTGTGGGTGTGTATTTCAGGATGGAGGCAGCTCTCTTGTGGACTCTGCGATGGTAGATAGTCTGCAGAGAAGGCAGTGGGGTCCTTTACTATAGTAAAAAGCGAGTGTTGTCCTCTGAGTGAACACTGCTGAAATACTGCACACTGATGAGGGAAACTCTGCACATTCACAGAGTGTGTGATGAAGATCATGATGTTTCTTCATGCTAAACAGATTTGAGGATTGAAATGAAATTGATCTGCTTTAGTTTAGAGGTTTAGTGAAGGCGGAACATTTTTGACCCGCATAGAAGTCAAACAGTGTATAGCGCTTTTACAATGTAGATTGTGTCAAAGCAGCTTAAAACAGAAGTTCTAGTAAACTGAAACTGTGTCAGTCCAGTTTTCAGAGTTGAAGTTCAGTTTAGTTCAGTTCAGTGTGGTTTAATTTTCACTGCTGAAAGTCCAAACACTGAAGAGTAAATCCATCGATGCGCAGCTCTACAGGTCCCGAACAGAATTATAAGACAACAGGAGGGTTAAGGATGAGAATGATATGAAAGTAATTAAACTATGAGTCAAATCCTGTGAACTGAACGATCTTCTGAATATTTCAAGTGACTTAATGTGTTTTCTTCACTGATGGAAAGGCAATAATCAGTGAACAGATCTGAAACTCCATCTGTGAATGCATCACAGCTCAGTGTGAGTTTCCGCTGACAATCACATTCAGTACCGCTGCTCATTTACTCATTTGTAAATGTCAGTCATGTGTGTGTGTGTGTGTGTGTAGGGGGGGGGGATGGTTTCACCTACTGGGGTGTAAACGTTTTAGAGCAGCAGGTTTTGCTTAACGACCAACTATTGTTAATATACTTCATTTGTGAAATAAATAAATAATACATTTAGTTTGTGCATAATGACAAATTACATATTACTATTATTATTTTGATTATTTTATTAAATATATTGAAAACAGTTGGTCCTTTATCCATCTTGACTCCATCATCACAATTAAAATCAATATTATTATTAATAATAATAATTAGTTTTATTCTTAGGGACTAAGCCGAAAAGAAAATTGTATTCTTTGTTTTTTAACTACTTCTACTTCCCCTACTATTACTAGTACTACTACTACTAATAATAGTATTAATAAATTGCATTAGGCTCCATTATGACTATTAAAACAAATTATTACTCAGTACTCAGTAAGCGAGTAAATAAATAAATCAATCAATCAATAAATAAATAAATAAATTAGCTCAATGCCGTGTAGTAATAAAATTAATAAGACATATTTAAAAAAAACAATAACAGTCAACAAAGCATTAAAAAAATCTCTCTATTTTAATATTGTTTAATATATAATGTTAATAATAAAAAAATAATTTAATAGTAAAATCATTCTCTGCCCTCAGTACTGGGCATCACCAGCAGATAGAGACATTACACAAGACAAAACCTGACAACGTGTCTCAAACGGCTCCACAAGTTTTTACTATCTAATTGTGTTGACTGAGACGAATACCTGGCAACCGGTCAGTGCAGCTCCTTCATTAGCATAATTGAGTGAGAGCACACAGATACGCAAACAATTAAGAAAACACTGACTTGATTTAAACAGCCTCTCTGTCCTTTCTTTTAAATGCATTTGAGTTGGAGGAAAGAATAATCAGAGAGAGAGAGAGAGAGAGAGAGAGAGAGAGAGAGAGAGAGAGAGA
>CAIGQV010015775.1:7500-21196 GCA_903798115.1 Danio jaintianensis
TAAACAATGTAAAAATACAAACAGAAAAATTACAGAATAAATTGAATTTGAACAGATATATGCCCATTCCGTGCAATTACCTTAATAAATAACTTGCATTTTACAAAAAGAAAATAATAAATTATACTATACTATATATAAAATCAAATAATACAAAACAACTAATATACAGTTTTACATGATTTAATATATAATTTTCCATGAAAAAAAATCCATTTAATTTCTTTAAACAAAATTATACAAAGTATTATAATAGGTATAAAAATATTTTTCTAAATATTAATATTTCTAAAACCACACAGACAGCATTATTTCATCAGTAATGCAGAAAAACAGTAACATATAATATAGTACATTTATACTAAATAAATCATAATATAGTATTGATTTATTAAATAAGTATAATTTATTATATTAATTACAATATCAAGTTTATAATTTTCTGATAAATTAAAACAATTATGACTAAATTTATATTGTTTTTCCCGAAGAAGTCTTACTGTCACTAAGACTGAATTATTTATATACAATCCTCAGTCCAATAACAATATTAAATGTTTATAAAATAACAAAAAAAAAAATATATATATATATATACTTGTGAGCGTGGACTCCTCTTCCTTCTCCTCCACAATGGTTTCAAACACCGACTCCACCTGAGACAGAAATCAGAAACTCACTTACTACTAGTTAAAATACTGTCTGATGATGTAAACTAATGTACTGCTCTTACCCGGTCCAGAAGTAACACCCCGCTCTCATCCATGTTGAAATGTGCCTTGATGCCCTTGGATTCAGCATCTGAATGCTTCTTAAAGCTGCTGCCGACTCCAGACAGCTTCACTGTTGTCAGATTCTGAGAGCCAAACACTCTTTAAAAACAAAAACAGAAAAAATTACTTAAATAAATGGGAGTTTCCTCTGATAAATAAAACCAGAAAAGAGGGAAGAAACACGGTCACTAACTTCATGTCCTCTTCACTGAGGAAGCTGAGGTCTCCATAGTTGATGTAAAAGACAAAGTCATCGATGTAGCGGTTGAACGTGATGACTTTCCTCTGGGGATAAGGAGCCATTCTCTGAAACAGAATGCGCTTGTTGTGCTTCAGTGTCTTCACACCATCCTCTTCCTCAGTCTCACGACTAAACTCCACCTAAAGAGCGACAAAAAAAACAAACACTATGATCATTATGAAGTGCACAATACTACAGATTTTTTTGACTTTTAAAGTCTGTGTGAAATCAAAATTTACAATGTTTATTTTGCTAGCACACATGGTTATTCTTTAGGGGAACAATTAATCCACTGAAAAAAAAGTTTGTTTTGGTAATCTTCAATCAAATTCTGAACATTTGCTTCCGTGTTTGGAGTGGCAGTCTTTCGGTTTACGACAGTTTGATGGCTTCAGCCACAATATTTTTTAATCTTACCGTTAGTTTGCTATAACGGAATGATGCACAAAAGAAAGCCCCGCCCCTACTCAATATTCTGTTTTAGTTGAAAATACACTAACATACTGAAGTAAAAGTCTCAGCAACTTCAGGTTCACGTGGTCTTAAAAGGTTTTTGCATTCCATAGTTTGTCCACAAGGACTCAATATTAAACTTGAGTCCTTGTTTCACAGTCAGAAAATATATGCAGCTAAAGAAGTTTAAAAACAACAGACACCCGGGTTGACAAGTGCACGTGTGAGAAGATATTTCTGTGAATGTTTTTTTTCGTTATCTGCAAATTTATGTGGAATGATTTTCAGAGTAAAAGAAAACTTGATAATTTGCATATTGTTCAATTTTTATCAATAACTGAAATTAATATAAAAACTGAATAAATATATATTTAAACAAATTTATCCAAGTAAATAAATAGACAATGGCGGGCTAAAAAAATAATTTAGCAGAAAGTGTGGATTTCTGTAGGTGGAGATTCCTTGTGGGCCTATCGTTTAATCTTGTTCAAATTAACTTGCGATATTTTAAATACAAACCAGTTCTCAAATATTACAATAATTTTTTTTTAATGCAAAATTAAAAGTTCAGGGATCTATCAAATCATCTATCTGTGATTATTTAAGCAAGGAACGAATGATGGACCCCTTAGTCTTCTTTCTCTCCTCCCTCACCTGTATGGGAAACACAGCTGCATCTCTGACCAAGAAGGGTTTGACTTTGAAGGCTTTGCTGAGCGCAGCGGCCTGATAAACAGCACCCATCGCCGCAGCTTCATCTGCATTGATGTTCTTGCTCAGTTCCTCTCTGGAGAAAACACACATCATCAGTTAAAGCCTGAAACCAAGCTGAAATAACTTGCACATTAAACCAAAAATCTGTTATCTTAAAAGATTATTTAATGCTAACTAATTAGATTCTTTCTGATTCTGTGGAATGAAAGAACCAAATCTAAACTACTCATCTGCTACAGCTTTGTTTGTAACTCTTATCCTTAGCAAAACAAAAAGACAATAGTATGTCCAAAATTTAAAGGTCAATTCACATTTGTAGTTTGTTGAACTGTTGTCCAAATAAACATTACATTTAAAAGACTTGCAGGAAAACTGCACTCTTGCTTGTGAGATAACTACTGTATATCATATATTTTACATATAAAAATGACATTCATTGATTTTTTTTTTTACCATATATTATATAAAAAATAAAATTACAAGAAACATACTTTCCCACAGATTTAAGCAGCACATCCTGCACTTTGGGCACTCTGGTGGCTCCTCCAACCAAAATAACCTGTTCAATCTCATCCTGTTGGACAACAAAGACATTTCAGATTATTTTCAAAAATCACAGACAAGTCTGCAGTAAACCAATGCTGTGATTTTTTTTTTTTATCCCCTCACCATGCTCATCTCAGACGCAGCCAACGCTTGTTTCACAGGTCCAGGGACTCTGTCAAACAGATCCTCGCAGAGAGCCTCAAATTCAGAGCGAGTCACTTTTGCCTTGAAGTCAATGTCATCCATCAGACCTTCAATCTGACAGAAAAGAACATCAAGAGCTCAGACATGGGTGAAGCAGACAATCAAATGATATGCAAACTAGCTTTCAGAACACAGAGCTATGTAAAAACTGTAGAAATAGTCTGAATGGCAAGAGTTGTTTTGTCTGTCTGCATATTATGGAAGTCTAACGAACCGCACAGGGTCAACTAAATTTGATGAGACTCATTCAATCAAGGCCACTTAATTTGGGGGAACATTATGCTCTGAGTATTACTTTTAGAAGATACAGCATGGTCCAAATGTGACTCTGAACCACAAAACCTTATGTTAAAACAGCCAAAAATACATTGTATAGATCAAAATTATTGATTTTACTTTCATGCACAAACCATAATAATGTAATGTAAAGTAAAGATTATGTTCCATGAATATATTTAGTAAATTTCCTATTATAAATATATTAAAACTCAATTTTTGATTGGTAATATGCATTGCTAAACACTTCATTTGCACAACTCTCAATAATTCAATTCTCAATAATTTAACAATAAGATCACTAACATGGATTAAAAAAAAAAAAAGCCAAATTTGACCATTGACAACATGGTATTTCGACCCAGATCAGATGAGTTTTTTTTCCATTACCTGTGCTGTATGTTCAGCATTGGCACTCAGAACAGTCTTGAGTCTCTGAGCCTCTTTAAGGAGTTTGGCCATGGCACGCAGATTGTCCCTCACATCCTTCTTTGATTTCTTCTGCTCGTTAAAGAGCTTGGCGAGATGATCTCTGAGCCTCAGCTCCATTTCAAAGCCACCGAGTGTTCGGTCAAACCTACATATTAAAAAGAAAAACCAATTAAGAGTCATTGCTTGTGCATACATAAGCATGTACAAAAAGAAAAGTTGACTAAAACATAACCGTGACTAACCCGACTCCACGGATCTGAAGTTGTGGCTGTGTAGCAGATTCCTTAGTCTTCATTGTCTGATACGTGACAATAGTGGCTGTTGTGCTTCCCGATCCCATATCATAAAACATGATGTTCTACAAAATGAAAAAACAAAAATAAGCTAAAAATTCCACTTAAATCAATTAATTTTCTGCTTCTGCTTCAAACAGTTAGCCCAACCCACAAACACACCATTGGCTGATCATAAATACATAAAAATAATAGTTTTCAAAAATCACTTCCGACTAAGTGCATTGCTAAGGTACTATTAAATAAAAAGTCATGTGAAACAGATTACAAACAAACAGGAAAACAAGCATACAAAAAGGAAGTGAACGTGTGATTGTAATCTGACACAGTATGTATATGCTCTTACAACATCCCATAATGATCACATTAGGTGGGCTATTCGAACTGGTGTTGCACAAAACACCAGTACAAGAAAAGTAGAATTTCTGAAGCAAATCCTACTTATTTTTGTACAATTTCTTATTGACCCTGTACTAAATTTCGATCATTATTAAGAAATAAAATTGCTCTTAATATTGTGTAATGAGATTTTGATCATATATCTCAACTCAAAAAGGCTTTAATTTGGGGGGGGAAAAATGACCTAGTGACCTTTTGTTCTCTTCAATATCAGAGTCTGAAAAGGCAATTGAGCACAGCAATGTCTGTTTATTTATTTTTATGCTAGGCTGTAACATACTTTGTCAATTATTAACAAGCGAAACAAAGAGAAGAGTGTTTCTACGGGTGGTTTGTCAAGCCCACTCACCTGTCTGAAGCACACTTCATAAATGCACAATGTAAGAGATTTGGAATGTTTGTAAGAAAGCATCTGGTGCAAGTGTCTTCTACAGGTGGTTTGTCAAGCCCACTCACCTGTGTGAGGCACACTCAGAAATGCCTAATGTTTTGAGGTTGTAGTTTACAAGTAATAAGTTGGGTCATCTATTATTAAATTACCTTTCAGCTTTTCTAGGTTTTTAACATGGTATCAATTCACTATCTATATTGTATCAAAGTAGTATTGTGATAACACTGGTTCAAATACATTCAACCACATGACTGTTTAAACAGTAAAAAGCATTAGATCACATTTGATTGCATTTTCCACTACCTCTGGAAGTAGTCAAAAGTCGACATTTTAAATCTACTTGTGACTCTCTTGACAAAAAGCATGTGTAAACTGGGTTTTAAAGTACCTGTGCAGTCGAGTTGATGTCCTTCCTCCTGAAGACTCCATAGTTCAAAGCCACAGCAGTGTTATCATTGATTAGCTGAAGGACCTTTACACCTGCAATATGAGCAGCCTGCAAGACTGCCCTGCGTTCTGCCTGATTAAAATAGGCTGGCACTGTAATCACTGCATCTTTAATAGGCTGTTCTGTTTGGAGGAAAACCAACAAAAATGTGAGTGTGTTTAAATCCCAATTTGCAACCTATATAAAATAAAAATAATTCTTATAACTAAACCTGCAAAGTCTTGAGCCAGAGTCCGAGAGTAGTTCAAAATCATGCCCAAAAGTTCCTCTGGAGTGTACTGCATCTCTCTAGATGATGATGATATATAAAAAGAATAGTCAGAGAGTGATTTTTCATATCAATATGAAGCACGTTGGTTACAACTAAAGCACCTGCAAAAGCTGCATTACTTACTCTGAGAACTTGAAAAACACTGTTCCTCTTTTCTCATCTCTCTGCAGCTGGTGCTCAGGGAAGTGTTTCTGATATTCTGCCACCTGTGGGTTGTTTGCGGTCTTTCCCAAAATGCTCTGGAGGAATCTGTAAACCACTTTAGGATTCTTAACAGCCTGTCACAATAAAGCATGTTAGAGTCAGATCACCAGAAGATGTGTTTTCATGCTACTCAGTCTCTGTTTTATCTCAGGTCAACATGAAAACAAAATGGACAATTTACTTTGCCATGTCAGGTATATGGTCTGATTTTGAAATATCTACACTATTGTTGAAAAGTTTGAGGTCAGTGTTCATTTTTTAAATTCCGATCAGCAAAGATGCATTAAATTAAGTGACAAGAAAGATGTGAATAATGTTACAAAATAATTATTGAAAAATTAAATTAAACATTATATCTTTCTATACACGAAAAAAAATATTCTGGAAAAAATTATTGGACCATGCTTCCACAAAATAATAATAATTATAAAAAAGAAATATATAGGGCAAACGTTTTCCAACATTAGTAAAAAATGCAGTACTAAATCAGTACATTAAAGATTTCTTATCATGTGACATGACACCAAAGACCTCCATTTTGCTGAAAATGAAAGTGTAAAAATGCATGTTTACAATATTAATCTCCAACAACAAAAATGTGAGTTTAACTAAATTAAAAATATATTTAATTAAATAGTTTCTTTAAGTTAAAAAAAAAACTGTTTTCTATGTTAATAAATAAATATTTACACAGTTTTTTAAACTAAAAGAAATTATTTTATAAAATATTAAACAAACATTTTACTAACCCCAAACTTTGTAATGTTAGAATTTAATTTATGCATGTTATATTCAGCCTTGTCTAATATAAATTCCTGATTTAAATATCAAGTACCATCCTAAATATTTTTCTTTGGAAATATTTGTCATTACAAATCAATTGTCAATGTCATTTGAAACTGCCATTTTAGGTTGACTTTTCAAGAAGGTATTATAGGTGTACAATGTCATACCACTCCTAAAGCACCGTCTCCAAAAAGCCTCTCGTTTTCCTTTAAACACACAGCGACTGGAGTTTTCCGCCGGGACTCTCTGCACAAAACAGAAGCTAAATGTCAAGGTGGAGCAAAATGCTGTCTTAAACTGATAATGCCCAATATAAAAGTCTAAAACACTCAAACATTGGTTAATTTCAGGTGCAAAAAGTTGCATTATGTACGTACTTATTTAATACAATTTCCATTGGCACACCAGGTTTCACTATAGCGACTTTCATCCATTCACTGCCCAAGTCTACAGACATCACAGCGACTGATTCTGCAACACAAACACCACAGTCAGTGCTCTTTTTTTTTTTTTTTTTTTTGATTTTCCAGAAATTAAACAAACCATTAATTAAGGTCTGTTCAATTATTAGAAAACTATGCACACTTGAGATAGTGTTGTCACAACATAAACAACATGAAGAAAAAGTTACACCATGGACATACATTTATTTCATACTGCAATAGAAAATAATGAAATCAATCGGAATTACTATATCTGAAAACATCTGCATACCTCAAAACATTCATCAAGCAATCAGAGTCAAGAATTCAACAGCATATACAAATGGTAAACACTAAACTCTATCAATCCTGTTGTAATTTTATGAGGTGCTTACCTGTCTGAGAAGGCAGGAACGCTACTACTAGGCAAAAAATAGCCCATAATGACAGCTTTTCCCTCATTGTGACCTGCAAAAAAAGAAAGAAAGACAGGTTTGTACCATGGAACAGGAAGTTTCCTCAAATCATCATCATGTCCAAGATTGTCTCTAAAACTGACAGTATTTCATAGCAATCCTGATTTGAAAAGCCACATGAGTGCCATATATGGATGTGCAGGCCAGTGACAGGTGTGGATAGGTACATGCTGATATGATGTGATCCCACCCACAACTCTGAGACAAAGCCTGAGAGCACATGGATCTTGATACTCTAATGTAAAACAGAGGCCTCCAATAGTATATATCAGAGCTTTTTTTAATCAAGCACATCCATATTCAACCAATCAGTTCTGTAGCAGACAACCATGAAACCTAAAATGTGTCACACCAAGAAAAATGTTTTCAAGGACCTCTAGGAACAACCCTGAGAATCACTTTCCTGCAGAACAGAGACACTTGGGGGCCAATTTGGATTAATAATACAGCACAACACATAATATATGTTTAAAAGTTAAATAATCCCAATTTTTAGTCACAATTCTCCATTTTCAATGCTGATTCAAAAATACAAAGTGGAAACTTCTAGGTAAACAGACTGTGTGACGTAAGCTTGACTGAGGCTGCCAGATCCTGATGAAGGATGTCAAACTGTCATTTCACTACTTGATCCTGTGCATTAAAAGCACAAGACCTTATTCTATCCAAAGAGCCTCAAAAACACACACACACAAATGCTATATGTACATTAATACCCCGATAAGACGTATCTATAAACATATGGAACCATCCAGATGAGACCAAACATCTCCAACAAAGAAAGTGATGGCATTGCACTTACCTTCAGCAGATCAAGTTTTATATTGGTTCCTGTTGACTGTTAAATCCCTCTTGACACCCTGAATATCACTAGTTAGAAGCGCTTAACCTGCCCTAATTATGGACCACAACTTTTTTGTGTTGATACTTAATATCTACTGCCTTACAGATGGAATATGGCATTTAGCAGCTGTGCTCTGTGACCACACCACCTCGCTTGCTTGATTTTGCTCTTGCAATCACCGGCTTGTTCTAACATACATTGGGCCCGGAACGCGGCGTGCTCTCATTGGATCCACGCAACTCGCTGCTCGCCGAGTGAAGCGCTGATCGCTGTTCTCGTAAGCCCCGCCTCTTCATCCTTGAATGGGAAACGCTGATTGGTCCACGTGCCAAGCAGCGCGCGCGAGTGGTCAGTCGTGTAAGCAAGCATGAATCTGATTGGTCCACGTTAATAGGGGAAACAAAACTTCTGTGCGACATTTTGTAGTTTTATTAATGCAGGCGATGTTATTTATTTCTGCGAATTGATTCGTTCGCTTCAGAAAGATCCGATGCAAAACAGCGATTCAGTGGTTGCTTTTGGTTGCATTATACTAGGGAACTTTAGATTTTCAGATGCCACGTACTCCTAAATATGATTATCTTCATTCAGGGGACCCCAATTCTTTATATCCTGTGATAAATTAATATAAATTATTTAATAAAAAAAATTAAAAAAATCTTATTCATATATTAAATAAATTGTTTTATGATTATTTATTTTATAGTTTGTTTAATACGTGTATTTATTGATATTCTTATTGTAATATTGTTTTATCTATTTCATATATTTAAATTTGCATTTCGCTAATTAAAGTATTTATTTATATTTTATCTTTATTTTTTTACAATTACTGCCTTGTGAACCTCAAGATACATATTGCGTTTTTGTTTTTTTTGCTGTATATGTAAATATAACCAGCTCCGCTTCGTCGTATTCATGTTTTGCTTGTAATTTCTGGTCTTTATTATGCGGTTAAATATGTTCTTGAAACATTTCTGTTGTTACTATAATATGCCCTTTCCCCCATTATGATAAGAAACAAAAAGTTCTCGGTTCAACCGTTCAGTGATGAACCGAATTTGTTCACGAACCGCCAGGGACTCAAAATAACGATTCGTTCGTTCAATTGTTTTTACTTCTTCGAGCCATATTAATAACTTTTAAAAACACAAATTTTAATCAACAAAAATTTTCTTTGTGATTTAACATTTAGTGTCAAAAAAACAAGAATATCCTGACTCCAGTCACATGACCGTGATGTGAGTCACATGATTTTGCTAAACAAGAACTGCTCGGAAAATGGCAGCGTTTTTACAGTGGAGACGATTTGTGTTTTTCGATAAAGAAACTGTGAAGGATCCGAGCGAAAATGGGAAAAACTTCCAACTACCGATGGGCATATCGGCCTGTGATTCAGGCCGAGGACACATTGTGCTCGGAGATATCCTTATAATGCTTGTGGCTAGTTAGCAACGATGACACTGTCAAACAATAATAACCAGTGGATTTTATAACTATAGTCGTACAATCTGCATGTTTTAACTGGCCGCTGCAAGTCTGCTGTGTGAAATGTAAACTACATTTGACTAAATGTCTGTGTTTCCTTTATTTATTCATTTTACCATAAAGTCTGTGATCCACAGATTGTGGTAAAGTTGGTGTTATATTCGCACAACGTCCCTATATTATTTACCACGCTACTTTTAATATTCGGTCTGAAATCGCATGCAAGTATGACTTCAAAACAACATTAGCACTATTTCATTGACTGTGTACAGTGATAGTCATTGGCTGCTAGTATGACTTCCCTATTTAGAATTTGCAAAAAATACTTTTCTGAAATTGTATCATTAAGGAGAAAGTCCGAATCTGCGAATATAAAACCAATTCTATCTCAATCATCCCTAGCTGGTCATATAGAGATTCAGTTGTGATTTTTGTGCATGTATTCTTTAACTCGGGATGCACATATGGATGGTCAGATCTGGTTTTTGACTCGCTCTCTTCAGCTGTCCAGCTTTCAGGCATATAAGCTGCGGGTGACACACCTGTTCCAGCTCAAACAACACAACATCCTGGTGTCAGTGGGGCAGGACGAGCCTGGCATCAATCCTCTGGTATGGTTCACGACTGGTGTCCTGCTAAATACGGCTCTCTATGTCTTTGTGTGCGCTTTAGAAATGTATTTGATAGAGTGTATGCATTTGTCCATCAGGTGAAGGTGTGGAATCTCGATAAGAGGGACAGTGGCAGTCCTCTGTGTACCCGAATATTCCCTGCCATTCCTGGAAACAAACCCACTGAAGTGTCTTGTCTCAGCGTACATGAAAACCTTAATTTCATGGCTATAGGTAGGAGTTTGTTGAATTCACAAATCAAGAATATTAAAGATAACTAAACATAAACCATCAAAAAATGCAAAAACAAGTGTTAATTGATATTACTGAGAAGATCGATATCGATATGTGTATATCTGCAATAGTCACATCAATAATTATTTATTAAAGATTAAAAGATAAAGATATTATTAAATATATATATTTTTAATGATTTATACAATGATGACCATGTTATTTTATATTCAGTTGTTACATTTCTGTACTTGAATACTGTTAGACTCCCCAGAAAACCATAAAGCACTGTTTATTTATTTATTTTTTGCTAGTAATTTATTATAATTTATGCAGATGCACTTCATTATGAAAATGTATGAACTCAAAGTACTGTCTCAAACTGTAAACTCTCACTAAATAAATGTAATATTAATTTATATGTATATTATATTTATATGATCGCGGTGACAGAGACAGTACTGTGGGTTAATACTTTAGTTACTGTGTTTATTGTTTATGCAATAAGGGTTTTATAGCTGCTATTGATCTGTGTTTATTTGTATTATTTTGTGGAGAAATGCAGTGCCTTATAGTGTCTATCCATTGCTATTGTATATTGATAAATTGTGTATTTTTGTGTTTATTGAGAGACTGTTGTCACACATTCATGAAGAAGTCACACTGCCAACACTGAAACAACTGCATAGAAAAAGATGTGATCTCAGTCGATCTAAATTAATGAAATCTTTCCAAATAGATCTATTTAAATCATCTGGAGAAATTATATTCATACCCCAATACATATCGCAGCAAAACAAATATCGTAATGTCAAATTTTTTCAATATCGTACAGCCCTAATAGACATATGGCGTTGTTCAGAAAAAAATATCGATTTTGGCATCGCTAATAATTTATGGTCAAGAGGTGGTCATTACATACTAATTCTAATTCAGTATCTGTTGAATGCTCAGGTTTTACAGATGGCAGTGTTGTGCTGACAAAGGGTGACATCACCAGAGACCGACACAGCAAAACACTCAGCCTCCATGAGGGTAACTGTCCAATCACAGGCCTGGCTTTCAGACAGGCTGGCAAAGTCACACACCTGTTTGTTGCCACCTTAGAAAAAGTGCAGGTATGTTGCACCTTTCTGTTTCTGTAATGCCAATCAGTGAATCTGAATAAAACAGATGTCTCAAGTCTACACACACACACACACACACACACACACACACACACACACCTTACTAAAAATCTGCACTAACGTGTAAATATCTTTAAATATGTTAAAAATAATTTTACATGATTTAATTCATGTCTTTTATTGTATAAATATTCTGTTATGCTTTGCTATCTTTTATACTAAGTGGCTGTTGAATGCTTGAATCTTATTGGCTGATGAACATTCTAAAGTTTGCACTTATGTTCAGATAAACGCACTGCTAAAGTAGTTCCAGGCAGGTCTTTAGCATATTACAGTTCCATAGCACTACGCTGAGTAATTTCAGTTATTTCACAGCCTACAAAAGTCAAACTAAAACTACAAAACTAAAATAATTGTGAGAAATGTATCACACGCAGTAGCTGTTTGAGAACAAAAACCTGACAAATGTCTTGACAAACAGTGTGGTAACTGTAGTATAAGTGGAATAATTGACTCCAGTAGTCCATTGAATACCTTCGGCAATACCTCTCCTTTATTTTTATTTGCAATTTTCCATCTATTTATGTATTTTTACATATTACATATTTATGTTTGTGCGTATTTTATGCCAAACATTGTGAGAGTTTTACGTTTCTTTCAAAATGATAACAAAAAAATTCTATTGTCAAAAAGAATGCCACCCTAAAGCAGGATTGTTGTTATGTTGACAGTGTTACACGTTGTCAGTGAAAGAGTATCCTCGTGTAGAATTGGACACACACGGCTGTGCTCTCCGCTGTTCTGCGCTCACTGACCCGTCACAGGACTCGCAGTTTATAGTGGCTGGAGACGATTGTGTGTATCTGTACCAGCCCGATGAGAGAGGACCCTGCTTCGCTTTTGATGGGCACAAGCTTCTGACACACTGGCACAGAGGATACCTGCTGCTGCTCACACACAGTAACAAGTCGCCCAGCAAGTGAGACTGCTTTTATTTTTGTTTGTATTCCATGCATTATTAGCCCCTTTCACAAATAAGGACTTTTAAAAAGGGCCTGTTAAAAAGGATCTCTTTCTGGAAAATTACTGGCAATTTAATTTCTTCACAAGAGATCATGTGTGAACAGGCCTTTTTTTAAAAATACTGGTAAAGTCGTTCCGGATATTTTTTTGGATATTTACCGGTATTACTGTGTGAATGGGGTTAATGACTGATTAATCATTATTGATTGCTTTAATGTTTGTTTTTTCTGAATTTACTTGCATATATGTCGTACCCAGATACATTGATCCATGTTTTAGTAAAAAAAAAAAAAATTATAAAGAAACAAAATATGATCAGTATTGTATCAGACTTAATCTTAGAATAACATTTGTATATAGTGTAAAAAAAAAAAAAAGCTACATTTGTCACCTTTAATTTGTTACTTTTAAATAGCTTATAGTTGTGTACTTACAACTTAGTCTAATCTGTGCTCAGGTTTTTCTATTTCTTACTCTTTTTCTTTTCTTTTCTTTTCTTTTCTGCTTGTATAATAATTTAATATGCACTACTCGTTCACATTTTTTATACTTAATCTGCACAGATCGGATTATGGCAGCAGACAGACGTCCCCTACAGAAAAGCACATCCTGACGATATATGATTTAGACAACAAGTTCATCGCTTACAGTGCGGTGTTTGATGATGTCATTGACGTTCTGGCTGAATGGGGGTCTTTCTATGTCCTAACAAGTGACAGGACGGTGTATATGCTGCAGGAAAAAGACACACAGACCAAGCTGGAGGTTAGTGAGGTGTTTGCATTCATTACAAAAACACTATACTACAGTTCAAAATGTTTTTATTCCTGTGATGGCAGTGCTAACATTTTTTGCAGCCATCACTATAGCCTTCAGTGTCAAACGATCATTCAGAAATCATTCTAATTTGTCCACAAACATTTATTATTAACAATTTAAAATGGGCTATTTTATATATATATCCTTTTTTATATATTTATTTATTTAAATTTAATTATTAAATTTGATTATAAATGATTATTAAATTTGATTATAAATGA
>CAIGQV010015775.1:31200-42045 GCA_903798115.1 Danio jaintianensis
TATATATATATATATATATATATATATATATATATATATATATATATTAAACTTGTACACAGAATTTACCCAGTAAAATAGTTATTTGAGTGGTTCAAAGTGGTTACAGAAAACTCTTGCCATATTTTTGTGGTGTTAAAGAATCTGACACTTTTTTTTTTTTAGTGCACACAATATTATTTTGTCATATTTGCTTTTGTAATTGATGTGATTGAAGAAATGAGCTAAAGCTATAAGCCAAATTGTGAGCATTTTATAAAAGAGATTAAACAATATGGTACTACTTTGTAGAACAACAGAAACAAAAAGTAATTTTATTAATTATTATTAAGTCTTATTATATAGTCCTCTTTACCCCTGGAAACCATATGTTTATACCATTCTTATATGGATGAATATACTGTTAGTATACTCTTTTACATTCATCTCTTTTCAGGCATAAATAAAACCACTGACATTTACGCACTTCCGGTGAACATCTCGCGACATCAAGTTTCCTTGGCTTGGCAACAGTTGTTTTAATGAAGAGGTCTGAGCGACAAAATACTTTTTTATTATTATTGTCGCGCAGAAGTCACTTATTTAATATTACGTATCACGGTAAATATTTAAAGTAGGACACCAATTTCACGCCAGGGGAATCACAGGATTAAAAAGTCGTCAAACAAACTGACATTTAAGCACTTCCGGTGAAGAGAGATCAAGTTTCCTTGGCAACAGTACACCGTCGTGTTTTCATGGAGAGGTCTGAGCGACAAAAGGTTTGTTGTTATTATCGCGCAGATGTCACGTATTTAATCTTGGATACCATGGTAAATATCTAATAATGTCTACAGCACGGTAACGTTAATGTAATATATATTTATTCGCGCTTACGAGGCGTCGCCACAGAATCAGTGCAGCGCTCGAGTTAAACCCTCCGCTGCAGTATTTCACAATATTTAGCAGTCACTCCGAGTCTACAAAAATAAATGAACATTTCTCCACAAACCACGAAGTTACGAAATAGTCGCTTCTGCTTTTAGTGGGTTAAAATAGTCTATATAACAGCTAAACCAGCTGGAAAAAGCTTTAGTTGAGGCGAAAGGGACAAATACTGTCAATTTTGAGATGTCAGGGTCTTTTGCTGTTCATAGTGTTTCACCCCAGTTTAATGTAAGTAAAATATCCAAAATATACTTGTTTCTCTTGTCGCACTATATCACTTTGTGTCTGTAGATTTCAATTACAAATACAACACATTACATATTTTAAAGGACGTTTTTAGGAAAAAATATATACTGCAAAGACTCCACAAACACTTACAGACACCAAACCTTTTTTGTTATATTCATATCTATATTCTTAAGATTTTCTGAAGGAATTTGTGCATACATAACTTGCCTGATTATATAAAAAAATCTACCAAAAAATCTTTTCCTGGCTGTTCAGTATGGAGTGTTAAAAAGTGTTGAGAATTACTTTTTTTATGTGACAATCGCCCCCTGCCAAAACTGTCAAAAAATAAACTCATTTTGAACCAGACTAACCTTCAGGTGTTTTTGCTGGAAATGTATACAAATTAGCACGCATTTAATTAAATAATGCATCATTTGGATATCTAAACAATTAAGAAATAAACGAAAATTTTAAATGCTCAATTTTTAATTTCTTTTCATTTTTGTTACCCTCTTCACCTGCAGTGTCTTGCCCTAATAAACGGTGTCTGTAAACCTACCTAGACAGCATTTCTAGGCCATCATAGTTGTATTTTGAATCAGCCGCATTTTTGGTTTCAATATGACTCTTCAAAATACAGTCTAGATAGGCAGCTCTGTAAGTTTTAAGACCCGGGTTTGAGTAAAAACTAAAGTGCAAAATACCTTTGAGATCAGATTCAACTCACAACCAACCAGCCGTACGACGAAAGTTTTGAGGTGAACGCAGAAGAGGCGGCCAGTGTTCACACACCATCCCCAAGACAGATCGGTGAGACTGTCACTTATTTACACCTATTATTTTCACCTACTTTCTATCTGGTTTTAATGACAATGTGTGTTTCAGTGTCCAGGAGGACGGGAAGGCAGAAGCAGAGCACCATGTCCAGTTACGCTGGTGAGAAACTAGAAGAAGACACTATGGTGAGATTGAAATTAAAAAATATCCTAATTCATAAATGCATAAATCAAAGAATAGAACTCATTCACTATAAATCCACAGTCAAACAAAAAAGTGCTTCAGGGGTAGTTAATGTGTCGATGCTCTTTGGGTAAGGGATTCATAAAGGTAAACAATGAAATCATAAGTCCAAGGCACTCGAAAAGTGAAGAAATTTTACAAAGCCTTTATTAACATGGCTATTCTGTAAAAACAGCACTTACGCATAGGAAACCACAAGAAATATGCATGTATAAACAAAAATGCATATGTACAGTGTTCAGCATATATAAGTACACCCCTCACAAACCTATCATTTAAATTCATATTTTCTATAGGAAGCTTTATAATTTTATATTTGTGCATATACATTAGATTAGTCAGTAACGAAGCCAAATCTTGAGCTTATCAATCAATAACAAAATAGTTTACAATAACAGTCCAAAAAGTAGTAGCTCAATTTTATGTTAGGGAAAAATATTATTATTATTATTTTTTAAAAGAGCAAAATCAAGAGAAATAAAAAATATATAAAATTTAGATGAAATTTTTTAGTTTGCATTTTTTTTTTTCAATATTTTGCTTGAATTTAATTGTATTATCTTTCTATTTGTAAAGATGTTCGGTGACTAAAATTATATTTTAATAAATATATCTGTTTAATAAATCTGTTTTGTTCACATGCACCAAAATATATTACCTATATTACTGAGAAATGGATAAAAATATTCATTTTCAAAATGGGGTTTACTTATTTATGCTGAGCACTGTGTGTATTTGTTTATACATGCATATTTTTTTGTGGTTTCCTTTTCTGTATACATTTCATGTTTTACTTTTTGAGAAATATGTTGTATAACACTTATCGTTGTGTATCGTAGTATTACTACTATCTTTTTTTTTCTCTCGTCCATTACTGAATTAATAATGACTGTTCAGTTGTCTTTATTGTGTTTGATATATCACTTTCTGTATTGTTTTTATATATTAAATTGAGTCATGTGACCATAGAGTGTTTAAATGAACTCCAGACGCACCTGAACATTGTTACCCTGATGAAGGCAAGTGTTGCCGAAATGCGCAGGTGCTGTTTTTAAAGAATAGCCACGTTAATAAAGGCTTTTTAAAATTTCTTCACTTACTTTTTGAGTGCCCTGGACTTGATTTCGTTGCATAACTAATTCACATTTGACAACAGAGAAAGAAAGAGCCGCCACCTGGTGCCAAGAATGATGAAGAAGAAGATGAGGATGATGATGATGATGATGATGAGGATGATGATTCTGATGACACAGAATCTGATGAGGAGGAAGAGGAGCCGGGATCTGCTCCAGAAGGGTAGAGCTGCTAGCCATTATTTACTCTGCTGAAAGGAGTAGAAACAAAATAGAAAATAGCTCTGGTGGAAATGAATCAAAGAGATGGTTTGGTTGTCTTGAAAACTTTAAAAAAGTTTAAGTAATAATTTTTAACAATAGTATTTAGACTATTATAATACAGTATCTTCTTAAAACCAAAAGATATTTGATAATTTATTTTGTTAAAAAATAGAAAGACAGAATGACTGACATAAATATTTTTTTTACTTTTAGATAAATGAATCAAGTTGATAGACTATTTGTTGAAAAATATGGCTTTACTAATGTATTTTAATGATAGTACTTGGTGCATTATAATACATAATCTACTCTAAACCAAAAGGTATTTTATCATTTTTTTTGTGCAAATAATGAAAGACAGAATGACTGACAAGCATATTTTCTTTTCTTTTAGCTAAATAAATCAAAGTGATAGATTAGTTGTTTAATGATAGTATGTGGTGCATTATAATACATAATTTATACTAAACCAACAAGTATTTTATAAGTTTTAAAAATAATGTACGTTTATTTATGTGTTTGTGTATGACTCTTCATAGTGCTTATGACCCAGCTGATTATGAGCATCTTCCTGTGACAGGCGAGATTAAAGAGCTGTTTCAGTACATCACAAGGTGATCATGCAACAACTTCACACCTTTACAAGAAGCAGCGTTTAAAGAAATATGTGACAAAACTGCAGTGCATGCTTATAAGCTGAATTTGCATTTACATTGATGCTATCATTAGGGTTATAGTTATCATTCTTGGTAAATGAGCCTTAACATTGTAAATAAATATTTTTGGCTCAGAGAACTTTAAGAATAATTCAGACATTTTGAACATCTAATAATTCTTTTTTTTCGATGGCATTATCTGGTGGAAATGATGGTGAGTTTTAGATTTAAACTTTTTTAATTTTGTCTTTTGCAATATTTCGTACATTTTAATTTTTATACATTTACAGCTTGATTGAAAATGATGAACAGATCATTAGCAATTAGGTAACATAATATTTGTGTACAGTTGAAGTCACAATTATTAGCCCTCCTGTGAATTTTGTTTCTTTTCCAAATGATGTTTAACAGATCAAGGAATTTTTCACAGTATTTCCTATAATAGTTTTTTCTTCTGGAGAAAGTCTGATTTGTTTTTATTTTGACTAGAATAAAAGCAGTTTAAAATTTTTTAAAAACCATTATTATTAGCCCCGTTAAGCAATTATTTTTAGATTGGCAGAACAAACGCTGTTATACCAGGAGATGACTTGCCTATTTACCCTAACTTGCCTACTTAACCCAATTAACCTAGTTAAGCCTTTAAATTGCACTTTAAGCTGAATAGTAGTATCTTGAAAAATATCTAGTAAAATATTATGTACAGTCATCATTTCATAAAAAAAAAAATCAGTTATTAGAAATGAGTTATTAAAACGATTATGTTTTGAAATGTGTTGAAAAAAATCTTCTTTCCATTAAACAGAAATTAGGGAAAAATATACAGGGGGCTTATAATTCAGGAGGGTTAGTAATTCTGACTTCGACTGTATGAAGTAATTATTATAAATACAGTTTTATTTAAATATAATATTTTTTTTAAATTGTAAAAATATGTAAAAGGTTTCAAGACCTTCAAGTTTTACTGTCATCTTCAGGAAGAAAAAAAAAATTCTTGAAGAAACATGAGCAAAATATGGTTACTTTTTACTGTATTCTTCAGATATACTCCACAGACGACAGAGCTTGACCACAAACTGAAACCCTTTATCCCCGATTTCATCCCAGCTGTGGGAGACATTGATGCTTTCCTCAAAGTGAGTTAAACTTCTCACACTTGAAGCACTGCTGAATTTCCAGCTTCTTTATACATATTTTAAACTCTTCGCATTTTACAGGTACCACGGCCTGATGGAAAGCCTGACAATCTGGGTCTGCTGGTTCTGGATGAGCCTTGCACTAAACAGTCAGATCCGACCGTGCTTTCCCTGTGGCTCTCAGAGAACAGCAAACAGCACAATGTCACGGTAAGTCTTTGCACGCACTAGAACACTAATGAAGACGCTTTGATGATTGCAGCCTGGCAACTAAAATAACACTGTGATGCACTTCTCTTTCACAGGAAGTGAAAGTTAAGAGCATTGAAAACCCTGAGAAGAACCCTAAAGCTATAGACAACTGGATTGAGAGCATTAGCGAGCTGCATCGCTCCAAACCTCCAGCTACAGTTCACTACACAAGGCAAACACTGACACGAACAAAACACCATCATCCAGAGAAACAAATCACAACATTTATGTCATTTTGTAACCAGAGTCTTGTATATATATATTTCTTCAGGCCCATGCCAGACATCGACAGCCTGATGCAAGAGTGGCCGTCTGAATTTGAGGAACTTCTGGGGAAGGTTGGTTCTCGAGTAATACGTTTTACTGGAAATACCCTTGTTATGCTATTTTAGGATCTGTTCACTTTTGTATACTAAAGTTTTATTTATAACAGCTATATTAAGAAAAGACATCACCCAGCAAACAATTTTGTGTTTAATAAACCTCTAATAGACATCTAAACGTAGACAGCTTGGCTAAAACAAGGCTAAACTTGGGCTGTCAGTGAAAATCTAATAGACATCTAAGAATAGGCCAAAACTAGACTAGTCGTCAAATAGACAGATTAGACAGACTTTATATGTGTAGTCATTTGTTTCTGTTTATTTGATGACTAGTCTAGTTTTGGCCTTTTCTTAGACGTCTATTAGATTTTCACTGACAGCCCAAATTTAGCCTTGTTTTAGCCAAGACGACTATGTTTAGACGTCTATTAGACATCTATTAGACATCTTTTAAAAACAAAAAATGCTTGCTGGGCAGCGTGCGCATATCTAAGAAAAATGTAAAGTACAAATGAAATCAAAACTAACCATGTGACTTTGTTAGCTCACATTGCTAGTTTTGTGATGAACAATTCATCTGTGCATGTCATTACGAAAAAAAAGTTTGCCCTTGTAATCTGAAATTAAAATCTAAAAATTGCACTTCCTGTTTTTTTCAGTTAAATTCTCAGATTACTTGATTTTGAGGTATTGGGCGTGGTTAACATACTTAACCACACCCCTCCAACTGTCAGTTTTGACAACAAACAGAAATGGTAAGGATGAGGTTTTTGATAGGTCATAATAATTCTTATAAAACCCATTTCCTGAACTTTCTGAATGAAATCCCTACTTTACTACATCCAATCAGCTCGCAGCAGAAATAAAGCCACGCCCAATGTTTTCTCATTTAATACTCAGTCACAATACGGAAAAAAAAAACAGTCGCAGCTTTCGGTTCATGTGGACTTTAAAAGCAGGTGCTCGATCAAGCCAAACAAAATAGAAAAAGTAAACCTGATGAAGACCTTGTTGTTCAAAATATCCAATTAAATTGTCTTTTGAGTGCTAAAGTAGCAGTGTGCCGATTCTGTTTACTTTTTCTATAACAGCTATATTACACATTATAAAATGGGTAGTTCACTTGATTGGTTGAACATAATTCTAGAGAACATGCACTAGTAGCTACGTTTCCATCTACCTATTTTTATGCGAATTTTGGATATGAAAAAATCGGTTGATGGAAACGCCAAGATGCGCATAAATTTTGAAAATGCGCATAAAAAACATATGCGCACATCTGAGTAGGATAACCTTTTTATTCGATAAGAAAAGATGCACATAAACTACGATGGAAAGACTTTACCCGAACAAATTCCAGTATGCGCATTAAAAGCTGGTCATTCTAAAACACCTTAACCATTTCAGTATTAGTGTTTTTATATTATTAATGACCTCCAGAATCAAGAGCGTCTGTGCTCTGCGTCTGACGCCTTCAAACGCCACCACGTGTTCATTGCGTGTCCTCCTTCTGAGGCGCAAGTCATTTATTAAAAGAAGAAAAGATTGACAAAGCTTCTCCTACCACAGCAAATTCCATTTTTACTGTTGATATTTGGTGTTAGTTAATCAGGAAGTGATGATTTTGTTCACTTTGACTCGTTGGATGGAAACGCTGCTTTACACGTCTTTTATGCGATAATCCAGTTTTGCGCATAAAGTTAATTTGCATTTTTGGATGGAAACATAGTTAGTGACTGTTGCCAAAAGTTGTGTCCCAAATGACATACTTAATACCATGCATTTATACACTCAGCCGTGTAGTGCATGAGTTTATTATTGTTCCAAATGGAACTAACTTTTTTACTAATGGAAAATTCAAACCGTTTCTTGTCAAAGTGTATTGGTTGCCAAATTAGCGAAACTACCAAATTGTACTGCTGCCTTCACCATCGGAACTAGGGCTGCACGATATTGGAAAGATCTCACATTGCAATATTTTGTTTTGCTGCAATATATATTGCGATATGACTAATTTCACTAGCTGATCTGAATAGCTCTATTTGGAAAGATTTCAACGCTTCCAGTTCAATTTTCAATGCTTTGTGGTTTTCTGTGGAGTCTAACAGCATTCAAGTACAAAAAAATAAATAAATCAAACAAAATAACATGGTCATAATTGTATACATAATTTTATACAACAATATAAAAGTAATGTCTTTATATTTTAATATTTATGAAATTATCTAATCCAGCAATGTGACTATTGCGAATACACACATTGCGATATCGATGCTCAAACGGTTTATTGTTCAGCGCTAATCAGAAGCGACATAATTGCTTACATATAAGAGAATTTAAAGTAATCCAAAGTCATAGACTAATGTGCTACATGAGCAAAGCTACAATGTTTTTGAGTGTATGACGTGTTCAACATTACACAATTCTTTTTATCGGTTGAATAAATGCGTCATCAAAATATTTATAGGTACCTATTTCATGTAGAATTTTCAGTGTGAATGCACTACTTACACTATATATGATACAAAATGGCACAGATTAGAGAATTATAAGATTATTAGCATATGCGATTTGGGATTCACCTAAAGAAACCTTTATTTTGTTAAACCTTGCTACACATATGGAATAATCGTTTTATAAAAGCAATAAGTCCCGTAAAGCTGTGGTTTACAGTGAATTTATAACTCTGCTTCTCTGAATCGTGCCCAACAATGCCACCAAGCTGTTAATGTACTGTAACAATGCCTCTAAGCTGTTAATGTACTGTAAACCAGTGTTTATGTACACCAACAGTACATATTTTGGATGTCTCCCTTATCAGACCCATTCATTTCAGGTTTTGGGGTCTCTTCTAATGTTCTGATGATTTAGGAAGAGGTTGAAAATGTGTACTGTTGGGGTGCCTTCAGGAACAGGGTTGGGAAACACTGCTGTAAACCACAGATTCACAGGGCTTATTACTTTATTATATAAAATAAAAACATTTTATCTGAAAAATCATAACAGGGACATTTTAGTTGGCTTTGCTCAAATTCAGTCATGCTCAACGGTACTTTCTAATCCATTCGCCAGGTGAATCTCCCCACAGCAGACATTGATTGCGATTTGGCAGAGTATGTTGACATGATCTGTGGTAAGTTTCCTGTTTCTTGCATTTACATATTTGATGCTTTTTTTGATTATTGTAATGACCGTTTAGTTTAACCTGCCAGGAATTCTGGACATCCCAGTGTACAAGAACCGAATTCACTCGCTTCATGTCCTGTTCACGCTCTACTCTGAATTCAAGAACTCACAGGTTGGTTTTCGATCGTTTATAGTATTTTATAACCTTAAAAAATGTTGATGTGCAAATTGTTGATTTGTTAGGGTTTATTTTTATTTTTTTATTTGTTAGAGTTAGCAGTTAGCAGTGTTCAATCACTTTTTGTGAAGCAAAAGATTTTGGAATGTTTTATTTTAGGATTTTGTATATTGACAGTCTGATTTTGTTTGTCTCTGTGCTCAGCATTTTAAATCTGCAACAGATGGACAAAAATCGGACACACCACCTGCTTCACGTACTGCCACCGCTGAGATAGAAGGACTCACTCTGGACTGAGGTCATCCTCTTGGCCTTTTTTCTTACATCCTGTTTTGTTCTAAGCCGTTTGTCGATGCTGCGTTGTGTTATTACGTCTTATATTGTATGAACTGTTGATGTTTGGGTTTGACAGACTGATGTCTCATGACAAGGTTGTGATGTTGTAATCACTACAATTATAATAAAAACTTTTCAAACTATAGACTGGAAACGTGTCTTCTAAATTCATCAAATCTACTCCATGACTTAATTATTTAGCAGTTTGCAATAAGTTGATTTTCGTTTCATTGAAGGTAGAACCTGTAATCTGAAAAGAGGATGAGCTTTCTTTTTAAATATATCACAGTATTGTGATTAATGCTCTAAAATATGTTCTTTTTAAATGTCTGGGTAAAAAACAACAACTTTTGTTCCCATTGAACACAATATATTATATTTTAAGAAACATTAAAAATATTTTAGTACAGTAAACGTGTCAGGCTAAATAATTAAAATAAATAATTGGCTTCTGTTATCTTCATTCATTTTAGAAACACTGATTTTACAACTTAAAAAGCCATATTTACCTTTGTATAAGTGATTTGTTTTCAGATGTTTGCTGATAGGCTGACCAGTAGCTTTTGATGTGGAGGGTCCTTTTCTCCTGGAGATACTTTTGCCCTAAAAAACAAAAAAAACAAAATAGTCATAAAAAACACGCGGTTTTAAAACCTTGACTTTTTCCAAACCGCAGTAAACCTTGAAACCGGTTATCGTCCCATGCCTATTCTGCTAATATTTGATTAAAATCTGACCACTTGCTTCTCTAGAGTGGCTGTCCTATTCTGATGACATCAGCTTGACATTTTGGGTGAAATAAGCTTAGTCGCACCTCTGCAAACCATTTGTTTGCTGTGATTGAAAAATAAGAGGCAGCACGGTGACTCAGTGGTTAGCACTGTCGCCTCACCGCAAGAAGGGCCCGTTGGCATTTCTGTGTGGAGTTTGCATGTTCTCCCCATGTTTGCATGGGTTTCCTCTGGGTGCTCCGGTTTTCCCCACATATCAAATTGGATGAACTATAATTGAATTGGATGAACTAAATTGGCTGTAGTGTATGAGTGTATGCGTTAATGTGGGAGTGTATGGGTGTTTCCCAGTGCTAGGTTGCGGCTGGAAGGGCATCCGCTGCATAAAACATATGCTGGAATCATTGGCGGTTCATTCTGCTGTGGCGACCCCTGATAAATGAGGGACTACGCCCCCCACCCCCTCACAATTTCACAACCTGTACAGAATTAAATAGAAAAGTCTGAGTAAACTTGATTTTCATTGAGTGAACAATCGTTTTAATTAGGGGTAGTGCTACTTACTCAAAATACCCCATAAAAATGATACCAG
>CAIGQV010015775.1:58057-70973 GCA_903798115.1 Danio jaintianensis
TCTATCTATCTATCTATCTATCTATCTATCTATCTATCTATCTATCTTTATTTACAGATAGATCTATCTATACATACTGTATTCAACAATAAAGACATCAGTGAAAATAAATACATAAATCTATACAGTCAGATATAGGACTGGGGTTGAGGTTAGCATTAGTGGCACTGGGTTTTTGTCATCTGTCATGTAACTGGCCCACAAAGCCACCGAAAACCCTCTGAAGGTCTGTTAGGAATATTTTTTCTCCCGTCCATGCATCCACAGAGTAGCTAGACATTTGTTATCATTAATGTTTGCTTTAATACACATGTGTCATAACAAATTCATCCTATGAAAAGCCAGCTGCATTCGAGAAAGAAATGCTTCACTCTCACTGAGACATATTGTCCACTTTGATAGCTCAGAATGATATCAAATGCTCCTCTGCTGCCTCAGTTGAAATGGAACAAAATAGGCGGTGGTCTATAAAAATGAAGTTAGACGTAAGTACGGCACTCACATCTTTGAAAAAACCCTTTCCTGTTGCATTTTGTAGTCGTCAATTGGTCCGAGCAACTTGCTCTAATGCAGGTAATGGATCCACTGTGGTCCTTTCATCTTCGGGACCATGTGCGGGAGATGGGAGAGAAACCCTTCTGGAGGAGAAAACAACTCTAACACACATAAGGGTGAGGGAAAGCAAACCGGAGCTAATTCTCAATAGGGCGGTTGTAAGTTGGACTGAAATGCTGGAGAAATCGCCGGAGATGTTTTAGCATATTGCCTAGGTCTCTAAAAGGTTCAGACAGCTGGATGAATGATGGTTTAGTTGTTCGTATTCCATATCTAGAGGATTTGTTCACACTTGTAGTTTCATTTTCTCGGTTTGTTTGTTCCAGACCAAAGAATTACAAAATAGCCTACATTTAGTCCTGGTTCACTGTCATTTTTAAGACCAAACATTACCAGACAAAAAAAAGGATTTTTAGACATGTTTTGTGATAGAACTGTAATTGGCATATGTTAAGAAAAAAAAATCCCACTTTATATACAGAAAAAATTATGCTGGTTAATTTTTTTATGTCGGTTAATTATGCTGGTTGTTCAAACTACTTATTCAAAATGAGCTGAAACAACACAATGCATTTTTTTTTGGGGGGGGGGGGGGGGGGGGGATGGGGCAACTTAATTGTTTTATGTTCAATCCACTTAAATTTGTAAAAACTAATAAGTTCATATAATTCCTTCATGTTGTCCCAACACAAATCGATTGTGTGAAACCCAGCATTTTTACAGTCTATTAGGTGACCTTAACTACAATGTACTTGCATCCAAAAATAAATACAATGTACTTACTGTGTTCATAATGTACTGCAGAACACTTCTGGTGCTCTTGAGTTGGGATACAAGAAGGGTTAAGGTATAAGGGATGGTCAACACTGTAATTACAAATGGAATTACTGATATTAAAGGTGCAATTACATGCAAGTATTTCATCATTCATAAGAGCACTGCAAAACCATGTATTTACACAATAAAGTAGTACATCATAACAAATGATTAATTTCAGTGTAAGTACGTATTAGTTAAAGCCAGCTAATGTA
Source organism: Danio jaintianensis (assembly GCA_903798115.1). NCBI lineage: Eukaryota > Metazoa > Chordata > Actinopteri > Cypriniformes > Danionidae > Danio > Danio jaintianensis. The sequence goes on from CAIGQV010015775.1 coordinate 59,644, forward strand.
AAGTGGGACCAAAAGCAGACTAATCTTTTCAGGGGTCTTGGTCTGCTGTTTGGTGCACACCGATGTTTGAATGGTAACGTTCACTCAAGTTAATTTCAACTCAATCTCATGGGAATTCATAGCTTTTTAATTTATTGGCTAATTCGTATGAATTTGTACAATCTCATTTGTACATTTTAGTATGATTTGTTCATCTCCCCAATGACTTTTAAATATTGTATGTTCATACATGAATTTATACAAATTAATCACTTACTAACACTACACAATACATAGCATTGTTACACTTCCTCGTGAGATTGGACAGGTTTGTTTCAATCCCACCAAACCTGCCGATGATACATTTGCACATCCAAATCAATGTTCAAATACAGAAAAGTTTAGCATAGAGGTATAACATTAAAATGATCTTATTTCACAGGTGTCCACGTAAACTAAGACTAAACGAAAATTAAAAACATTGTGTTATGCATGCAAGGCCAGTAGTTGGCGATGTCACTTTGTAAGGAAAAAAGTGCTCTTATAGTTCTCTACTGTTAATTTTAAAGTACTCATGCATGCATATGGAGTGAAGACAAAATATGTATACACGATACATTTTTTTCACAAATAGTATTTTTGTATTTCATTTTGAAAACCATTTTAGAAAGTTTGCACTCTAAGACCCAAATGCATAAAAAGATTCAATTTTCAGTTGAAAAATGTCAAGGAAAAATGTCCCTAAGAATACATTTATATTTATTAATTTGACTTTAGTTTTGCATATTTACAAACGTACAATTTTTTTTAACAAATCGTGCAACACTTTATTTTGACAGTCATAGATATGTCCAGAAAACAAGATTTGTAAAGAGAAAATGTGTTCATTAAAGATAAAAACTTAAAATATTTTGTTTAAAAAATTTATTACGTTGTTTTAATAATATTTAACTAATATTAATTATTTGATCAATTATTTTAATCATTATTATTATTATTATTATTATTATTATTATTATTATTATTCATTCATTCATTCCTTCATTTTCTTTTCGGCTTAGTCCCTTTATTAATCAGGGGTCGCCACAGCGGAATGAACCGCCAACTTATCCAGCATATGTTTTACGCAGCGGATGCCCTTCCAGCCGCAACCCAACACTGGGAAACACCCATACACACTCTTTTCCACACATACACTACGGCCAATTTAGCTTATTCAATTCACCTACAGCGCATGTCTTTGGACTGTGGGGGAAACCGGAACACCCGGAGGAAACCCACGCGAACACGGTGAGAACATGCAAACTCCACACAGAAATGCCAACTGACCCAGCCGGGGCTCGAACCAGTGACCTTCTTGCTGTGAGGCGATCGTGCTACCCATTGCGCCTATGGATTATTATTATTATTATAAATTTTAAAAACGTATCTGTAATTGTATTGTATTTGTTCATTTGTCTAGTTTATTAAGCAGTACGATAAACTTGAAAAAACATTAATTATTAATATCCACCTTGGATACAAAAAATTATAATAATTAATGGAAAACATGCAGAGAATTTGTTACAGATATAAAACGGAGCACAGAATCATATGTCTAGATTTTGAAAAAATCATTATTTAATGCAAGGACCAATTATTATTATTATTACTATGATTATCATTATCAAAATCATCAACATTATTAGGCCTATTATATATTATTAGTAGTAATAATAATGAAAAGTAATGCCAGTTTTAGAACTTCTAGACATTCATTTGTCCATATAAGTAACTTTGCAACTATATGTCACCTAAATCCCATTAAAGTATACTACATTGTTAGGTTAAGGATAGGGTTAGTAATATTAGTTGACATGTATACTTTTCATCTTTTTTAGGGACCATCAAAATGAAACTTTACCAAATTTTGAATGAAAATCATACAGGATCCTCTAGTAGAACCTGACATTTTGCCTCATACAAAGTGGATCTCTATTTCATATGTCTAGATTGCAGCAGTACATGAAAGCACACGCAATAAAAATCTAATTTTTGTTTTGAAAATCTAATTGTTCCATGTTAGGCCCAGCAGCGCTCCTGATTTTCCGCTCGGCCTCTTCCCAACTATAGGGCGGTTAGCAGCGCCCGCTCAATGGAAAGCCTCCAGTCATCAGGATTTGTAGATAGTTCTGTTTCTTCAGCAGATTCCAAAATCACAAAACTAGCTCTAGCTGATTGGCTGTGTTTTTTGCCTGTTCTTTTGTTTCAGCTCTGCTTGGTCTTTCCCTTGTTCTTTCTATTCAGCCGCTAAACGCTAGTGCTAAGAGCTGCTGGAAAGCTGCCTGTACAGCCATTATTGGGCCCTGGCGTATTTTATTTAGACTTCATTTAGAGGTTTGATAAAGGTAAGTGTGACTACTTTTAAAGGCTATAGCTTATCAGATTGTTTGTTGGAGTAGTAGACGTTTGATGATTGATTTGGCTATAGTTAGGTTCTCATCTATTTAAACGTAGGAAGAAAAAAATCCAATAATACAGTGACTACATGAACATCTGTCAGGTCTATTTTTAACAATGTAGTGTTATTTCTTAGACATCTGTTTAGAAAGCTGTGAAGCTACAAATATTTACAAAGAAGAAGTTTGCAACTGTTGATTAAAGTTAAAAATGTAGTTAAAATATTTTAAACGTATTGACCCTTAATTTGAACTTGGGGTCTAATATGACCCCAAACAACTTTTCCTTAGTTAAAAAAAAAAATTCTCTTCATCTTATTACATCGTTATCTATCTATATTCACAATTTTTAAAAAAGATATCTGAGTTTGATTCTGAAGGTATGTAAAAAATATAAGTTTCTAGTATTATTATTATTATTATTATTATTAAAAGCTTGCCTGCAATTTGTAATTGCTAATTTGCCTTGTACTATTTTAATTAGCATAAATGAAAAAATTTGATTTAAAAAACACAAGAATGGAAATCATGCAAGAAATTTAAGATTTATATAAAAAGAGTACTGTATACTGTAATTGTAATGTACTGTATGCAATACTGTAGATATTACTATTTTATCATCAAAATAATTAAGTATTATTATTATTATTATTATTATTATTAAAAGGACATTTCTGAAGTAACATTTTTATTCCAATTTAGAACATTTGTGTGTGTTTGTGTGTGTGTGCGTACACGTCTAATAGTGTTTTAATTAAGTTTTAATTAATCTAATCGTGTTTTTATTAAGTTTAATCATTATTATAAAGACAATGATGATTATAAGTTTTAGGAAAGTTAAATTCACGTTTTTAAAATTTTCAATTTTCCATTCTAAATATATATTTAACAGTTTGATTCACTAAAAGAGCAAAAAAAAAAAAAACAATTAGAAGTGAACACTATATGGCGCCCTCTACTGAAATGTGATCAAAAGTGTTTTACCACCTCTATCTGAACGTGTCCATATTTTAGTCTATGGTCCATACATTCAAAATAATTTTCACGTGATTTAAGATTGTCATATCAAAATAAAAAGAACATTTTAAAACAAATTATTGAGTCTGTCATGCCTCGGCAAATGAAATCGATTCAAGAAACCTCAAACCAGCAGCACAATGCTTTTTCTGAATAAGCACTGTCTTATTTACCTTAACCGCAATCTCTTCCAGCCAGTCGGTTCGCCTGAAAGCTCTGTTAGTCTAAACCTGAAAAGAAGAAAAAGAGAGTAGCCTCCAGATACTGACCTCTCAGCTCACTCAGAGGAAGTAATGTGTTCATTACAATGCAATTACAGACACTTACATGCCTCCGAGTGAAGTGCAGCGCTATTGAGAAGAGTCTGCACCAGTCCCTTGATGCTAACACAACCCTGACCTTTATGTGCCTGTGCATTAATGTTTGTATGTGTGCCTATTAATATGTGTGTGTGTGTGTGCATTTGTTTTTAGTCTGTCTGTAGGTGCAGAATGTACAGCTTCATGGGAGGAGGGCTGTTTTGTGCAGGAGTGGGCAATATACTCCTGATTGTTTCCACAGCAACAGATTATTGGATGCAGTACCGTCATTCAAACAACTACATGCATCAGGGACTGTGGAGATACTGCACGCCTGGAAAATGCTTCACACACACTGACAGCATTGGTGAGATCAACATACATCACACACGCATTTGAATTTGGGGGTTAAAGTTGACTCTATCCACCTTTTTCTGCATTTCAAATTATGGGGTGATCCTCAGCTTTGGTGGAACTTCCACTCATAAAAAGAATTTAAAGAAATCATTTGAAATAATATGGTTCATATCCATAGTGAAATATGAACAAGAGGTTTTAGTTTATTATTTTTTAAAACAATAGTAATTAATATATGTAATAATACAATAACAATAACAAAATAAATATAATATTATTAGTAGTAGTAGTACTTTTTTATCTGCCATGAAAAACGCTTTGCTTAGTATTTGAACATGCCATTATCATCACAAGTATGTGGCCAAAGATTATTTTTCTCCATGCATTCCCTACAGTACAGTAATATTTAACGCCAGTAATATTACTGAAAAAAGACTCATTTTAGGTTTTTGGGGGTTATTCATGGTCTGCTGAAAGTAATTTGCTAATTCTAATAAGTTGCCTTTTAATATTTGATGGATGAACTGTGAGGAGAATCATGAAACCTCATTGCACCCCCTTTTTTAAAAAAAAGGTCACTGATTGTTTAGTTTAAAGGGTTAGTTCACCCAAAAATGAAAAAGATTAATCACACACCCCTATGTCACTCCAATCCCCTGAGACCTTTGCTCATCTTCGGAACACAAATTAAAGGGACAGTTCACCCAAAAATTAAACTTTGCTAACTATTGCTAACACAAATGAAGATATTGTGATGAAAGCTGAAAACCAGTAACCATTGACTTCCATAATAAGAAAAACAAATCAATGGTTACCAGTTTCCAACATTCTTCCAAATATCTAGATAAGAAGAAATGAACTCATAAACAAGTGAAGGATGAGTAAATGATGGCAGAATTTTAATTTTTGGGTGAATTATCCCTTTCAGATATTTTAGATGAAATCTAAGAGCTCTCTGACCCTCCATAGGCAGCAAGGAGTCCAAAAAAAGAACCAAAAACAAAAGATCTGTAAAAAACTACTTTGTTTGCCTTCCACGTCAGATCAGGGAGTGTGTTTACTACGGACAATGCAAAACTTGTATGTTGCACTGCTGACTTTATAATGGCAATATGTAGTAACAACAAGCACCCTGACCTGTCGAAAAGAGAAGACAAAGGTGAACGAAGATGTTTCTGCACACAAAAAGTTATTGAAGTTTTGTATGATGACAGTTGAACCACTGAGGTTAACATGGTATGTTTTGACAATTTGGTTCCTTTTTTGGACTTGTGTCGAGACCGTTGCCATCAATGGAGGATTAAAGAGCTCTCAGATTTCATCTAAAACATCTTGATTTGTGTTTCAAAGATGAACGAAGGTCTCAGGACATAAGGGTGAGAAATTAATAGCAGAATTTTCATTTTTGGGCGAACTAACTCTTTAACAAATTTACTAGGATAATTCACACAAAGCACAATGGTAAATATAGGAAAAATGTGCATATTTTATAGCTATTTTGTAGGTATGGATAACATGGCCTTCTGACTTGTGTGTTCACAGCATATTGGGATGCTACACGAGCATTCATGATCTTGTCTCTGTTGGCCTGCTTCATTGGCATCATCATCGGTATTATGGCCTTCATCCATTACTCCTCCTTTGACAGGTTTGATAAAACCTTTGCTGCAGGCATTCTGTTCTTCATCTCTTGTAAGTTGCCTTTTATTTTTGTTTTATATTTAATCTTGAGACTTTCTGAGTATTGTCATTATAATGTTGATTCAGATAAGGTATTTTGCAGTGTTTTTAACTAGCTTTTGCATTTAATTTAGATTGGCAAAAAAAACTACAACATGACACTTTCTATTTTGAGGGCACCGTCTTGACACAGAAGATGATAACTGCAACCAAAATGATAAAGATATTTTTTAAATCATTGCTTTACTTGTTAAACTTTTAAGGAACGGTAAAGTCCACACAAACAATCACAAAGAAGAACAATATTGCTAAAATCACTTCACTTTTTTTTCCAGCTGATGAAAACGTGTTACAATATTTTTAAAAACATTGTCGATAAAAAACACTGACAGCCAATCAGAATTAACCCTGCTAAAAGGAGTAAGAATTCAAAGCTACCAACAACAAAACCGCAGCATACACTTATAATAATCAAAGCTTTATGGTACACTAATGTAGCTTGTTATCTTTAAAGTTATCTTTGTTTATGTAAATGGACCTTTATAGTTTAATAATAATTTTAATTTTAATAACTTTAATGTAGTGTTAAAAAAATGAATTAAAAAATGAAATAAATAAATATGTGTGTGTGTGTGTGTGTGTGTGTGTGTGTGTGTGTGTGTGTGTATATATATATATATATATTAAAGTGATGTTTAATCACTTAATTACATTTAAATATTTATCATTGTTTAGTTTTTAGTTTAATTGTATTATTAAAATATTTTATTCATTATTTTAATGTAATCCTTATTCTCTTCATTACTTTCAAAAGGCTTTTTTGTGTTTCTGGCCATGGCTGTCTACACGGGAGTCACAATAAATTACTATGGTAAACGCTATGGTAATTGGAGGTTCTCCTGGTCTTACATCATTGGCTGGGTGTCTGTTGTGCTCACTTTCTTTTCAGGTAATAACTGCCAGAAAACTGCACCTCTAAATGTAATTTTTGTAACACTTTTTAAGAGTGTCCTTTTTACACCAATTACATGTAATTACTCTTGTAATAATCTTAAATTATTTATAATCATGTGCAATCCATATAAACTGTAATCCTAACCTTAGTAAATATGCTGTTTATTATTATTTAGTAATGTACAATGTGTCAATTTAAATGTAGTGTACTTGCTTAACTAGTCTTTTTTATAAAAAAAAAAATTTTTTTAAAAGGCTTTTGAATCATGCTGTATTAAATAAACAGCACACATTGTTTTGGTTTTAATTAATGTGTGTGTGTGTGTGTTTTCGCCTCTTTTTATGTTTATTTAGGAATGTTCTACATGTGTGCATACCGGATGCATGAATGCCCCAGAAGCTCAAATCCTCATTAGAAGATGGAGCTTTATTATCTCCAATGCTGTTAATGGACTTCAGTACCATTAAAAAATAGAACAAAGCAAATTGTCAATAAAGAATAGTAGATAGTATGTGTGAACTCTTACCTTTGTCTATAACTGGTATGAATCTGAACATCATATGGGGGAAGGGGGGTCATTCAAAATAATATTTATTTTTCTTCAGCTCTCATTTATTCATTTTCCCCGTTTTTCTTTCATCCTTTCTTTCCATTAAACAAAGTGATTCTGCAAACAACAAAAAAAAATACATTTTTTTCAACTATATATAGATATAAATAGACAAACACCAAAAAGTGGAATGTATGTGACTATTTATTTATTTCGCTATAGCTAGCTAACTAGTTATGAGCTGTAAGAACTATCATATCAATTTCAAGCTTGTAAAAACCCGGTATAGCCTATAAGTATCAAACTATATTTTTGAGATGTATATAAAGACTTGGCATTACACAATAAGCTGGTCTAGCAGGTAAGGTGCACGCGCTAATGCCACAAGCCTCTTACAGAAACGCGCCACTTAGGAGTGACGCAGTGTCGTGCTGTCTCCCAATTTCACTTGATTAAATGGCTATTAAAAGCTGCTTAACTGCCTCTGGGTGCGGATTCTATCGACTTCTCAAGTAAAGGCGATTCCATCACCATTAGTACATTTACTTTCGCGTTTTGCCATAAAAGCAACTTGTTAGCATGATTCGTCAGCAAGCTAGCTAATAAAAGGTTTCGATTACAGTGCTGGAAAAATCAAATTAAATCGTTGAGTTAAACAGTTAGGGCCTATGTTGGTCGGTTTTGGGGAACTGAGGTAAAGCTTTTACAAACTTGCACATAAACTTGGAAAAATCGTTTTCTTAATTGAGATTTTATATTGTTTAAATAGGCTATAAATACATTTTTTCATTTAAGCTTGTTTGACATGAGGATAAACACGAAATTGTTACTTTTAATCTTAAAACAAAATTCAGTCATATGCTATGTCTTCTACAAATTAATGAATCAGTAAGATAATTGCTTACGTTCAGAAATGACAGAAATGCTCATTAAACGAGTCAAAACTCATTAAAACGGAGTATATTGTAATTTAGATATCTCTTTCTCTGTAGAATACACTAACACACAACTAATGAAGCCATCTTCCACATTTGCAGGAATACTGTATTTTCATGACCAATGAATCCAGTAATTAATTTGTTCTAACCCATCTGATCAAATGGAAATCCTGCGGTCGAGGATTACTACTTCCGTTCTAACATCCAACCTAATTACCTAATAGCATTGCTGCAAGACTTCTGCCAATAATGAAACACTTTTACCATTAGCCCCCGTGATTGCAGATGTGATGACAACACGATATCAACAAATTACCGCTCCATCAGTTGAGACGGAACTGAAGCACACTTGTATCCTCGCAGATTTCAATATCTACAATTAAATCCCATTTCACGGAAGCCCTGTTGCCCTGTAACATTAGATGGAATAATAAAAAATTATACCAAACAGCCTACATGTTCCCTCCCTAATAAATGAAAAACGAAAACACCAAGAACTGAAAGTGTGTTCAATAAAACACCATAGTTAAGGAGTCCCGTCGTTACGCTTTGAATTGAGCATTTAACTTTTTCACAAAATAATAGACTAAGTGACTCATTTTGATCAAACTTTTTAAGGATACACAAAAATCTGGTTTAAATACAAAGCTAGCGAAGAAGACAAAATATTTAAACGGTCGTAAGTGACAAAAAAAGGCATATAACATATTTAAAAGTAGTAACTTTAGGAAAAATAAAGCTGGGCTATTTTAATATGGTCATTTGAGTAACAAATCAGAGGGCCGTGTAAATACAGAACATTCAAAGACAAAGCGTTAGCAGCTGACAGGCATTGTTAACAATTTAGATAAACGTTAACACACATAATTAGTTATGTTGTTATTGACTCGTTTTGATATGGTAATGTTAGAAGCAATTCAAAGAAAATTTCAATCGTTTGCATATGTATAGCTAACTAGACGCGGCACTGTTACGCTAAATATCCCAAATCAATAACGTTAAGTTAAATAAAGAAATGATTACAATATTAGGTTATTTCAGCATGGTTATTTAAATAACAATGCAGTGTTATTAATAGCTAACGTTACAGAACATAATAAAAATTAAAATCGTTAGCATTTGCATTGACTAGCCTATTTGTAACCCGTCTTAAAATACACAGAATTTACATTGTGATTCAAACCACAATAATTTACATTGGGTTATTTTAAACTCCAGAGCTAACAATACACTAAACAGGTTAAATGCATAACTCGCGAAGACCATTTAAATTGTAACGATCGAAACAGAGGCGTCAAATGGATTGCAACAGGTGCATGCGGTGCATTATTCTGAATTCTTTAAACGCTATCAGCCTTTGTTAAGATTCTTGACAGCTCCACGCGCCTTTTAAGCCGGTGTAGAGCGAAAGTGCAGGCTTATGTCTGAGTGACTGCTGCACGGACAGGGCTCTTGTAGCGAGGCTTTTTCAGCACCACGGGGAGCGACCCTGCCGCTCCTCCAGCCGCCTGCATAATTAATCCATAAAGAACTCATTCAATCCTCCGCCCAGCCGTCGCGCTATTGGCTGAGTGCTAATCTACTTCCTGATTTGCTGCTGTCAGTCTCGATCCAAATAAATAGTAATGTACCTGTACCAGCGTGCACAGGTTGCCAACGAGACTACGTTTCGGTTTTTAGGGTCCTGAAGACTGGGACTGACCAGAGTGGTTTTGTTTGCGACGCAGGCATCAAAAGACGCACGGATTGTTCGCCCGAGTGTTTCAAAAAAGTTTTGAGATGAATCTGAACTACACGTCTCCGATGCCCCAGATGCCGACTCAAAGGTCAACGTCGTTCTTCATTGAAGATATTTTACTACATAAACCTAAACCTTTGCGAGAGGTGTTTCCCTCGCCCTTTTCGAACTCTATTGCCTCCCGGATGCCTCTTTTAGAGTATGGATATCCCCTTATGCCCACACCGATACTGGCTCCTCATCCGCATCATCCACTACACAAACCTGAACACCATCCGTACTTTTTCACCTCCGGTAAGTGTATACAGCACATTTAAACGCAGGCCTTTGCGTAAACAAAAATGTTTTGACCTTTAAGAATTTTGTGCATTCATTACAGCCAGGTATGCTCGCGTATATTGTATTCATCTTTGAGGCGAAGAACGCAAGATCTGGCCGCTAAATCTCAAACATTTGGAAGCTATTAATATGCTAATCTAAATACCAGAAAATTTTTTGTAAACATTTCATAAATTGAACCTTATTTTTGGTAAATTCGTACAAAGGAAAAAATAGGCCTATTTGCCTCAAATATGATGTCAGTTAAATAGCTAAACTATTAGGCTAAGTAGTAACATTTTAATTCATTCGTTTATTCGGGTAAAATATTAAGTTATATAGTTCGATTTTCAACAACTTTATTTTTTTAAATTAGAAATTGTGTAAAAATATATGAATAAACTCGTTTTTACAGTGCAGTGCTATTTCTCTGAGTAGTAGGCTAATAATAATACCCTAATAACAATAATATGATGGTGGTGGTGATAATATAATAATGACAATATTAATAATAATAAAAAATAAACTATCAACTAAATAATACCTATTCCTGTAGCCTGTTGTTTTATGTGTTTAATTTTTAAAATCCACCTAACGATTATAACAGCATAAGTAGCTATTTAAAAAATTAAAAACACTGACATTTATTCTAATTTATACTGTATGTTTTTAGATTATCGCTGAAGATTTTTTTTATTTGCGTCGTGTAATATAAAATGCGATTAAAATTTCAACATGGGAAGTTTTTCGTTTTTTTAATGCTGCAAACTATGAAAAACAATATTTATTTACCACTATTACTATGTTTTCATTGCAAAAGGAATGCAGATGCCAGCGTTATTTCAGCATCATCCGGAATTACCAGGAAAGCATTGCAGACGCAGAAAGGCCAGAACAGTGTTCTCAGACTCACAGTTATCCGGACTCGAGAAAAGGTTCGAGATCCAGAGATATTTGTCCACACCTGAGCGCGTGGAACTGGCTACAGCTCTCAGCCTATCGGAAACACAGGTAATTGCGTTAAACATTGCTTGAAAACTCAAACATATATATATATATAT
>CAIGQV010015775.1:76365-111763 GCA_903798115.1 Danio jaintianensis
TACGACGCTCTTCCGATCTCTTAAATTATATATATATATATATATATATATATATAATTTAAATTGTGAAGCAAGGGTTAGTTCACATTAGTGTCTACGACAACGGGCCCTTTTTTAACTCTAACAGGGTATTTGGCAACAGGGTAATTCACATCGTTTTCAAAACGTGATTCTGATTTAGCCAGGGAAAATAAAACACTGCAAGAGAATAGGCCTTGCGGAAGGTGATCAATTAAAAGATTAAGCGTTTTGCAACACATGGACGCATCTGCATGTTGCTCTAATAGCAGAGCCATCAGCTCATTTTCAGGGGCCTGCCGCCTCCTTCAGTACTGTCCACAGATCAAAGCCTGCCTCAGTCTCCCAATCCCTAAAAAGGGATGCTAATTCAACCTCCTTCATGTGCGGTTGAGAGAGACCCCTTCAATTAACTGATTTCAATGGCAGGAAACAGAGAGAGAGAGAGTGAGAGAGAGAAAAAAAGATGCAAAGAGAGTCGGTCTGGAAAGGCAGCATTTCTCATTAATTCAAAAGGTCCAGCATTTATTAGCCTCGCCTCTGAGGCTTAACACTGAAAACACAGAGTATCAAAGCAGACATGATGGGTTAAATAGAGGCTATAATCTAATTAAAATATTACATAGGAGTAAATAGCTCTTTGATAACGATCTAAAGCTTCCATTAAAGAAATAGGTGCTTGAGCTTGTTTTAGGGGGAAAATTATCACTTTAAAATACAGAAAACAAGTTTGCGGGCTCTAATAAGGGAGGCTTCAAAGTGTCATCCTTATTTGACCTATTTTTTTCTTTTGGTGAAAGAAAAGGGCAGGCAAAAGTGGATATAATCAGACTAATAGCCGGGAACTGACAGAAAACGGCACGTTACACTGGGTTAACGGTGCATCCAGGTGTGCTTGAAGAGATTGGTGCTCTTGTGCACAGACCTATTGAAAACAAGAGGGAAATAGCAGGATAATGCAAAGCCAGGCAACAAAACCCCACGGCAGATTTCTTTATATCCAAAAAATGGTTTTTGGAATTAGTTTGCAGTGGATTGTGTGCTACACACCTGTTCCACTTCCAGTGCTTTGCAAATGAACAGTATTACCGCATGCATAAATACACACAAAAATCAACACGCAAATTCACAAATAAAGCAAGGAAAAATAAGGAAGTGCAATTAACATAACTCATCTACTCTTAAGTATTAAACCGCATGAATGGTTCTAAAGCGAGCCACAGCACGTTTCTCTTCCTCATGTCGTCTTAGCATCTCCAGAGTGGCCAGATGGATCGGGTCTGTTTCCTGCAGGTACTGAGGCTGGGTGTTCACATTCTGCTCTCCGGGCCTGTCTTTTGACTTTGGAGGGGCTTTGGGCTTTGCAATAGTTTTGGCATATTCTAACGCCTAGACAAAAGAAGAATTGAGATCAATTCACTTTTTAATAGTCATACATGATATATGGGTGGCCATATCAATCAATATCAGCCAATAAATGCTATTTTTAATGTTATCATTTTCAGTCTGAGAACAAAATTAGGTCGATATTATTTCTGCTGATTGAACCACTTTATGTGCTTGCTGGTTTTATTTTGGTTAGCGATTTGGTTGCTAAATATATACATATATCTTTTTTGGCAGGCAGTCAATTTTATGGAAAGTTGGTCATAGAAAAGAACAGAGAATGGGGAAATTCAGAGATCAGTGCAAACTTTTCTGAAGGTTTTAAGACAAAAAAATCATTTGTGCACTGTTTGTGTTTGCCTTTGAAGTCAGTGCTTGCAGAAAATCTTTATTTATCGGCTAATATGTGGGCCTCCAAACTGAAAGAGCTATCAAAAATTCAATATCGATGCATCCCTAATTTTGGAACACAATTGGAATTTAAAAAAAATGTTATACGACATACATAAACCACTCTGGATGAAAAACATACAATATATGATTTACAGATTAAGTAAAGCTCATGTTTTCAGAATGAGATTCTCGTACCTTCCTCCTGGGAACCGCGTCCTTGTCGTCGCTGCCCACTGGGTCCTTGGCTGACAGAGAGGGAATCCTACTTATCTTCTTGTTCTGTTCGCGGATCACATTTGAATACAGCTTCTGTCGTCTAATTTTCTCTGCCTGACAGCAGTGAAAGAAAGAGCAGCAAGATTACAAAAGGGAGCTTTAATTACTTAAGCCATTTCTCCCCTAAAGCTCCTCTGTTTTCTGTCCCTCCACGAAGCTCCTCAACAGCAGCAAACAAAACCAAATAAAACTCATCATCCCTCTAGAATCAGTATTAACACCTCTCTCAGGCTGTGAGTGGTGCAGAAAGTTATGTTTACGTCAACATTTTTACATCAGCCGAGCTGGAAAATGTCTATCTTGTTGCTTTGCTTGTTGATGGCTATAGGCTCATTGGATTAGTTTATCCATTTCTATTGTGTTGAGAAACAGAAGTCTTTTAAATTCATGAGGAAATGAAAAGAGGGGGTTATTGAGACACGGACACACTTGACAAATGGATGTAGCAATTAGGGATTAGCTAAATCAATATTCAACAAGGAGAGCGCCAATTATCCATTGAGTCTTTCCCATATAATGACACACACACACATTATGTGGATTAAACATTATTTATGAACATCGTCAGATGCTTAAAGGGATAGTTTGATCAAAAACTGAATTAACTGAGCCATTCAAGACGTAGGTGACATTTTTCTTCACTAAACATTCATTCTTTTTAGCTGAAACAGTAGATTTTGAACAAAACAAAAATGAATACCCATGACTCCTGATGATACGTATAAAGCAAACTAATTGTACTGTGCAAGAAACTGGACTTTTTCAACATTACTACCTTTAAATCTACAACCAAATGGCGCTGAACACATTCACAACAGTCAGAAACATGACCTCAATGTCTTTAAAAGGATAGTTCACCTGAAAATGAACATTTACTCACTGTTTACTCACGCTCAAGTGGTTCCAAACATATATGAGTTTCTTTTTTCTGCTGAACAAAAAAAGACGATATTTTGAAGAAAGCTGAAAACCTGTAACTATCAACTTCCGTAAAAACAAAATACTATGGAAGTCAGTTGTTACAGGTTTCCAGCTTTTTTTAGTATATCCCTGTTTATGTTTAACACAACAAAGAAACTCATAAAGGTTTGAAACAATAAAGGGTCACTAAATGATAACAAAATTGTAATTTTGGGGTGAACTAACCCTTAATTAATGTCAATCATATTCATTTCAATTACTTCCAAAGTGCCAGTTGCAAATGGTTTACATTTTATCTTCTTCAGTGTTTTGATTTTTCTTTCACTTTTTAACTACCCTTTTAAATGCAAATAATCTGGAAATTAGTATTTACCACAGCTTCTGGTACCATATTTGTTGGTCCAAGACCTCCAAGCTTCACCTCCTGTTTCATGTCCTTGTAATCCCTCAGTGTATAAACCTGCAAAGAAATTTAGCAAATAGATATATTTATGCATATATATTTATTTATTTTTGTCATCGTGACTGTTTAAATGGTGAACATACTGTGAGAAAAAGTGGGGAGAAACTGTCTTAATCCTAAAGTGCACTCATGCAACAATCCGCAAACAAAAGCGCTAATCAGGTCAGGCTCCTCCAGGTTCTCAGGACTCAGCCATTGGTCATGGACACTGCAGGATGGCTGTTTTCCACTCTGATCTGCTTCCCTTGGGCTGCCACACTAGCTGTTTTACAAATTTATCCCATAATCCTATGAGACATGATGGCGGGCCCAAGTAAGGTGAAGAGAGCAAGCTTCTCAAAGAAAAGCAATCTGTTTTATGGTGTAAGAGCCGCATAATCCGGACACAGCATCAAGTGGATGTGTTCCATGACATAATGACCCTTAAATTATGATGTTCATGCAGCACTGGATTTTTTTTACAGATTTTTAAGGTTAAAGATGCTATAATAAAAAAAACTTTTTTTAAAAACTAAATTAAATCTGATCATTTTACTCATTAACAAAAAAAGTTATACAAGTTTTAATAATTATTATTTATTTATTATATTATTTGTAGTAACCTGTATGAATGACTTTCTCTTGTGGATAACAAAAGTCCAAAAATCCATTTTGTGACAGTAAGTGGGGGTCCATTGTTGTTTTAAACCCCAATAACGTTCATTGTATAAACAAAATGACTTAATACCACACAATAATGAAAAATCAGTAATTTTTCAAGCTTGTGTGGCTTTTAATCCATACAGGATAAAAGAAAAAATTATTTAATTAGTACATTGAAAGTCAGTTGTTTTGGACCACATTGACTTTTATTGTTACGACAAAATTTAAATTTTAATAACTGTATTGATTTATAAATTGTAATGACACAACAATAAATTAAATTTGGTCAGCTCATTTCAAAACTTTTTTTTGTTTCTCTTTTAATACGTTTTGAAAAAAAAAAGTATTAATAAATTGATAACGTTGATAACGTTGATTTGGTTTGGTTTTCGTTTAATTTTCAGAGTATGGTTTAAAGTAAGAAATACAGGTTTGAAACGCCATGAGTGTCAATAAATAACCCAATAAATTAGGGCTGCACAATATATTGTTCGCAACATATGCATTCGCAATAGTCACATCGCAGCATCTGCAATGTGGAGTTGGGATTGTAGTTGTTGATCAGTAATGGAGTATGTACAGTGTTTACATTTTACATTACATTTGATTATTCAATAATAGGAGCAGGACAAAATAGCAATATGCATAAGGTGGCGCTTCTCGTAATGGCGGATCAAACATATACCAATGTTGCAATTCGAAGAAATATGTGTTGTTAATAAAAGAAATGCATCCTATAACTTTTTGATGCATTTTTCCCTTTTCATTTACAAATATTATGATATATTGTGGATGGTTTTCTTGTGATATATCGGTGATATCGTGATCTATCATTATCGGGGGTAAACTATGATAATATCGTATCGTATCGTATTACTGTAACTGAATATCTGTCTACTTATTTCACTTTTATCTTTGCTCTATCTTATTTATTTATTCTTGCAATTTCTTTGATTCACTCGTCTACAAGATTATTCCAATCAATCTAAATTATTGATTTTATTCCAAATAGAGCTATTCAAGTTATCTGCCGAAATTGTGGTCATATCGCAATATTAATCGCAGCAAAATTAAACATCGCAATGTCCGATTTTTCCAATATTGTGCAGCCCTATTATAAACATCAGTTTTTTTTGTGTGTGAACTGTCCCTTTGACACACTTTCAACTAAATGGACACAACTATTGAGTAAACATAAATATTCCCTCTGTGTAAACAGCTGTGGCACATTGCTGTTGAGTGTGTCTTTCCTAAGAGGGACTTTCCTGCAGAGCTGAAGGTGCTAGAGGACAAAGAGGCCATCATTAAATGCAAATCACCATCTTACCAGCCCTGCTCCGCACAGACGGGGGTACTGCTTAATCACCTTATCCTCTAACGCTTTTCAATGTCGTCTTTGTGACCGCACCTTATATCATCATCTCATTTCAATTAAGTGTGTCTTCAATTACTTATACAATTAACCTGCTGTCTGAATCGGCCCACACAATAATCGTTACATCTGCGACAGGCCCCATTGAGATACTGATCAAAAACGCTGATCAAAATTAATGGTACATGAGTATTTTTCATTCATTAAAAAACTAATCTCTGTCCACATGAAACCGTAAAAACATGTGATGCAATGTCAAGAGGGTCCCAAACCAACAGGAGTTTATAAAACTTAAAAAACCAACATCATTTATAAAACGTGTTCACTTATTATAAAAAAAGTTATTGTCAGAAGACTTTTTAAATTATTTATTAATGATTATGGCTCATGTGATGATTTGAAGTGGTTCAATTAAGTCAATATTTAAGTTAAATATGTTTACTTAGAGTTTAGTTACAGCTTTGCACATTCTCCTGTCAAGTTTTTTTTTATAGATCAAAACTTTTGATTTGGAAGTGACGTTTATAAATGACACCCCTGCACAAACCCATGTTGGCCAATCAGAAGCCTTAAAGAAGATAATGAACCACAATCTGACGTCAAACAAAGGAGAAAATAGCATATACTCCAACGTTAAGGCAAAATCTCAGGTATTAGTGACTACACAACAATGCTGTAACCAGAGATTCTATTTGCCCTGATATTGTGTCAGTGTGTGGATGAAGGCTCAAACCGCATAGAAAAAGCTGTGGTTTTGAAAATACTACTATTGAAAATGGTGTTAATCTGACAGCTACTGGAAATATCCTTAATTATCATCCACAATTGACAAATAGACAAGAGAACAGGACAATGCGGCAAATCATTGTCCTCTGAATCAGGGAATTGGTTCAACAGTGCAGCTGGAATTGAGCACAGATCAGTGCTGAATAATGTAAGGATGAAACATTTCATCAGCAGAAAGAATCTGAAGGCAGCATTAACCTTTGCTGAGGAGTATGTTGTGTGGACAGAGAACTCCATCCACAAAATGCAGTTCGTTTTCAATTTTCAAGCAGGACAATGAGCCCTGTCAATCAGCAAATCCAGTAAAGAGGAAAACAAAGCTGAAAACATTTAAATAAACTTCAAAAAATGATTTAATATCTCTGGAAAATCCCTGATGACAGTTATGACTAAGAAACAATCTAAAGTCAGTGAACTGTGGAAGAGACCGAATGAAGAATGAATCAAATCACAGTACAGCAGTGTGAGAAACATCTTCTTCTTTTTTTTTTGCAATCTTTCTTTGTGCCACATTTTCTGAAATGCTATCTTTGCTGTTCCCTAAGTTTTTTTTGTTTAAGTGTCTTGGTTATTTTATATAACGTTGATCTACTAGCATGGCATAGCCACAGTGATAGTTCTTTCTAATTTTGAACGAATATTAAATTATTTCCGAAAAAGTATTTATGAATTGTTCTCTACATTTCACACATTGTTCTCTACATACTTTCACAGTCAAATATTTAACATTGACTTTACAGACTACAAACGATAATAGTTTGGTAGTATTACAGACTAGACAAATGAATACTAAAATACACACCTTATAATTTCCTTTAGCCTTCAGCTGTCTGTGTTTCTCCATTTGTGTAAGGTAACCTTCTGAGCCACTTCTGTGGATTGGATTCAGCTGCTGGTCTCTATCTGAGCTGAGTTCTGTGTCGCTGCCATTCGCTCGCGCTATAGGGGGCAGCACTGCGTAAGGACCAGTGATCTGTGTTGAGGGCACACAGGGTCCCACACTCTCCTCATCACTGGCCAAAAGCTCAGGTGGAAAGTGAAAGGCCTCCGCTTCAGGCGATATAGGCAATTTTAGCATTGGTATCCTATATAGAAACATGGAGTACAACATGAACACCAACACCTAGAGAGTGTTTTGCTTAATATGCAATGATGTAAATTCCTAAATTAAACAGAAAAAAATGCATTGGTTGTGTTTGTAGTTTGTAACATGTCATTTTAGTGGCCATAGTGGCACCAGCTAGAAAAGAAAGGTTTACTCAACCTCAGACCATTTAACATGTTGGAAACCTTTTCTTCAATTGTGGTTTTTGTGATTCATAAAATGCAAGTCAATGTCATCCAGAACTTTAAGAGTAAATAAACCACATACAGGTAAAACAAAATTAACCCCCTCTTCATTATAAACAAACAGTGTCGGCTCAGACTGCCACGAATGAGGCTGTGAAATAAATGCAATAATGTTAGACCATTAAGTTCACCTCAAATGTCCAATATATATTGTCAGGACCCTTGGGTATTAATTTAGTTTTGCCTGTGTGCTTCTTCTTTAATATTATAACTCTCTTTAATATTAATAATATTCTTATTCTAATAATATTAATAATGTTCTAATGAGAAAATGGAATTACGCTACATAAAAATGTATCTAAATTAATCTTTCCTTATGAATTGTTCTGATGTTTTTGAGAAGTACTGACTTTAAAGCAAATTTAAGAGTGTCTGCTTGTGTTCATTTAATCATTTAATTTCTTATTTTATATTTTTAGTCCATGTTGGTTGCACAACATGGTTTTGTTAATCACACAGTTTCCAATAATGAATGATGCATTTTTCCAAAAATGGTTTTATTTCTTCTAAGAAATCCCAAGATAATTTAGTTTTTTTTAAGGGTTTCATTATTTAAATTTAATTTAATTATTTTAGTTTTTTTTCCTTTATTCTGACATCACAACAGCTTTACCACTCTTTTACCGCTGACATTTAAGAAATGCCACCTAAAAATATTAGCATTAATTTTAATGTAGAACTTAAAATCATTCTTATTATAAAAGAATCATACTGAAGTCTTTCCATAAACAAATTGTATTGTAGTTTATGCTTTTTGAATAAATTATGCACCACTAACCCACATTAAAATTGCACATCACAGCCTTAAAAACAATATAGTGTGCAAACATAATACTGTTGGTTCATGTTTGCATACTCGCCTAAAGTATACTTATGAACTTGCCTGAGTCTGTTATGATTCCTGAATGATGCATTCTCAAATGCATTAGGAAGAGGTTTCCCAGCATGCCTCTGAAAAACATTTCTGTCCACAGCCTGTACCACCAAACCAGATTGAGCAGCTGGAGAAGATGCAACTGTTTTTGGAGCCAATCCCATCTGCTGTACTGAATTAGAAAGTACAGAGTTTTGATAACCTGCTTGTAAAAATGGTGGGTTAAAAAGATCCCACTGCAGTGCTTGAGAAACAAGAGTATAAATAGTCTCTTTTTGAGAAATATTGAGTGGTTGTGCATGACTGGCAGGAGTGTGGAGGTTTATGTTAAGGTTGACGGTTGGTGGAGCATTAGTGTGAGATGGAAGTCCAGACTGGTGTTTTGGTGGGTCGTGATTGTAGGCCGCTGGAGGTTCCTGTGTCTGGTCATTAATCCCGGTGACTTGTTTCTCTGTAAGGGATTTCAGTTGAGCTTTAGATTCAGGAACCGGAGGCTTGAGCTGATCTGGGTGGTCACTGGTTCGCTCCTTCTTTTTCAGTGCCTTCCGTTCTTTATGGCTGTGCTGTAATTGGGTATACAATTAAAAACTCTGATTTAAAATCTCAAGTAAGCTTTGTCTGTGCTTTAATGGGATAGTTGACAAACACGTTTTACTCACTATTTACTTACCTAAACCTGTCTGAGTTTCTTTCTTCTGTTGAACACAAAAGTAGATGTTTTGAGGAAAGCTGAAAACTGTAATCATTGTCATCTATAGTAGGATAAAAAAAATAGCATCGAAGTCAATGATCACAGGTTTTCAGCTTTCTTCAAAATATCTTCTTTTGTGTTCAACAGAACAATGAAACTCAAATAGGTTTGGAACAAAAGAAGTGAGTGAATGATGACAGAATTTTCAGTTTTGGGTGAACTATCCCTTTAAGGAATACAGATCATTTAAAAGCAGTTCTCAGTAATAAACAGGCAAATATTACACAACTGTGCAAAGACTGTCAATTATAAAAGATCAACAAGCAGCTATACTGAAGTCAATGTGCTTAGGAAAAGCAGACAATTTGTGAAAATGAAGATAAACAGAAATGCAAGGTAAAATATCATCTTTCATCTCTGAGGTAAGTCACAACAGCAAGTTACCACATTCCTAATGCTGGTTGCTATTCACTACCCTTAACGGGCCAAGTATGAGTGGTTCATTTTTAAACATTTCTCCTTTGTGTTCCAAAAAGTAGGGCAAACAGCATAAGAATGTCACCATGGTTAGTCAATAATTACTCCAGGTGGATGCTGCACACTGGTGGTGGATGACGAAATTCCCCCCCCCCAAAAATGTGTAAAGCGTTTTGATTGTCCAGAAAAGTACTATATAAAATTATTATTATTATTATTGATTATTACGGAGTTTCATTTTTGGTCAAACTATCCCTTTTAAGTGTACTTAAAACCCCAAATAAGCAAGCCAACAATCTGACCACACATTAAGTGACACAAGATTAAATTCTGGATGTTGTTTTCAAAGTCTCAATGCACAAAAGAATGATATTAGCATAAACCGAATAACTCCCCCAAATATGATGAGGGCTCTTTGGCTAAAATCCATTAGCCCAATATAATGCTCTTTAAAAATTCAATTACAAATTCAAGTCATTACGAAGGTATTGACAATACCTTACCACACACTCTAATTTGAAATATCGCAGGGCAAGGGCTAAAAAGAATCCATCCCATTGAGCAGAGATATGTCCTTATATAACTGTGGCTTCACGACTATTGTCATGAACGAGGGAAGAGAAAGACAGCAGCATTTATATAATGTTTCTTTGTGGTGAGCCTGGCATGCACAGGGGAGCGACGGACATTATTCTTGTGAGGTCTGGGGCTGTGCCTCAGCATGTAATGCCTCTGATTTAGCCAACACCAGCTTGCACCATTCTTAATGGGAAAATATTTACACTCCTCTGCTTGCCGGCATTAAGGTGACCGTTCAAGTGCTCAAAATAATGATGCTTCTCCATTCCCCCTCTTTCCTCAGCACAGGCTGCTTTTCAAGACATTTCAGAGGCTCCATTGTGCCTGAACAACTCTATCAGAAATTGCGTCCATCACAGCAGAAATGAAATCCCGGGTGACAGTGTGCCCACTGTGCAGACATTTTCATCTTGAGAGGAAGCCCTCGCAGACTGTTATGCATTAGGGCAATGGATTGTGCCAAGCAGCCCCACCTACGTTTGCACAGATAGAGATGGATGGAATCGATAAATTGAGCTCTACCTTCAGTTTTTGTGTTTTTTGGAGCCACATCAGCTCGGGATCCTGGACATTGTCTTGACTCTCCGGGCTACGAGTGCTGATAGTCTCGTAAGAGGTTCGCCTGGGCTGTGGGAAGAGAAGAAAGAAGGAACAAGGGAGTGACTGTTTGCTAAGCCTCCTTTTAACAATTCACCTGTTGCCGTGTCGATGAAATTCTATTATTTGACCTCACATTTATATTCAAGTATTGACTGCAAACAACAGGGGCAAACTGTGCACTGTTAGAGGAAAACAAAGGCATTTGTGAGTTTGAGAAGAAATGTCTGGCCGATGAATTACATGGCGCTTTTGGTGTAAATGTTTGCTGACAACTGCAATAAATAGCCCACCTACTCACCCAAAAAAATGGAGGGCTTCTCTATAAAATAATGCAGCCTTCAGCGTCTGGCAATTTTTATGATAAACTTTTTATTCTTAATTACTAACCACGGCTCTTCTGAGCTGTCCTACATCTGTCTAGAAGAGTGTTCTATTGATTCTCTTTAAAATGATTCTCTCGAAGCAGTTCGGAGATAAGTGTCTAGATACATCCACGTTACATCAGTGCACTCTCTCAATTTTTCTTAATGTACCCGTTCAGAGGCGGAATATCTACAGCTAATGCTGTAATGAAAATCATTTAGTAAACTTCCAGTCACTTTGGCTGCTGAGGACAATTCTCAGCGATCGATGGTATTGACAGCTTGCGGCGTCCCTGAATGCATGCGGCTAATTCTGAAAGCGTGAATAGACGAAGGTCAAAGAGACACATGCAGCAGTGAGTGGATTGAGTTGTAACATATCCATCAATAAACAGGCAGCCATGCTGGTCCATCTATTTAGCAAAAGGCCATGTGTGCAAGGAACTGATTTGTGAACAGCCTTCAACGTTACTGGACCAGAGACACTGATTGAACAGTTATTCATCTGGGGAAAAACATATGTATGAGACTCCTTACCTATGCTTTTCAACTGGTGATTCAAAAAAGATAGGTAGATACTGTATATAGATTTGCTGTTAATTTACTCACCCTCGGGCCATCCAAGATGTAGCTAACTTTGCTGTAACATTAGATTTTACATTTGAAACTGTGGTCCTTGATTATGAAGGCAATGGCTACTGGCACTTTGAGAGTCAATATATATGTTCAGGCAAAACAAAATGAATTCATACGGCTCCTGAACATACAGTGTATTATTGTCACAGCATAACATTATTACCTCTGCAAGCTTCTGCATAATCATATGTATCAAACATTATGAATCTCTGAACATTTCCGCATATAAAAAATGCATAACTCATAAATGAATGCACCCATGGTTGAAGAGGCTGTAGATTTTATTTAATATTTAATAAAATATTACATTTAAAATATAAAATTTAATTAAATATAAAGTAATTTCCCAACATATCATTTCAAATGTATCATCAGTAGTCATGGGTATCAATATTGTTTCGCATTCATGTTTTCTTGACTCTCAAAGTGCCAATAGCCATTAACTTAAAATTTATAGATCAATAAGTACTAAAAGTCTTCTTTAATTTTCCACTGAAGGACAAAGCCTCTTCCTACATTGTAGATGGATGAGGGTAAGTATATGAACAGTGAATTTTCATTTTTGGTTGAACAATCTTGGATTTACTTTCAATTCAGTAAACTATCAATCCAGTTCAAATTCCTTTGGGGTTTGGTCAATTCACTTCTAATTCAAGAACTAAAAAGAAAATGTAGTTTCAATGGGAATGGGATAAAAAATTATCGAAATAAAAATCCAAAGTTTGTAAATTGCAAAACAACATAAAACAGGCAATGTGCAAACATTTTCAGTAGTGGCTCTTATTATAAATGAAAATATCTATTGGGGTGAAAACGCATTGTAAAATCCGTTGTTTGTTATGTCGCATGGTTAATAGGAAGCCACGCATCTAGCTCATTTTCCTGTATAGCGCAAGGATCATTTCGAGTAGAGAGATTGAGCCATAAAGTAACAGGTGTGTGAGTATCAGACATCACAGACCTGCCCTTCATGTCCTCTTAGCTGGAGCAGGCCACAACCTCTGCCCCATCCACGACCACTGCCTTTTGTCCGCCATTTTAATAATCTCAATCAAATTGAGGAAATGATCAAACAAAATTGCATTTTGAGCTTCATAAGCTGTGTAATATCTATTCTGTTAAATTGGGGCCCGTAATTGCCTCTTGGGGCGAGACGTGGCACAACAAAGTCAGGCGATTGGAGCTTGCCATTTTCCTCAAGACTGGGAAACACAGCTTTTGCGATGAAGACATCAAAGGGCCGCAATTCTTGAATTGCATTTGGTTGCTATTGTGACCGCCCAGGCAATCTTGATTAGGTGTTTACACTGAGGTAGGGTATACAGTGGCAGAGAGCCGCGGAGCCTTGGTCTAGAGCTATTAAGAGATTGTACATTATGTTCCTGGCTTTGAAGTGAGGGTCTGGGGGATGACGAGGGATTGGGGCTGAGTGCAATGGCAGAAGATTGCACTGCTACTTCTGTCTTTATCAAAGGGGTCTCTGCTGGAGCTCATCATCACTCCCACATACGCCGGTTGGAAGTTGGTGCATTATGAGATTGTGTACATTTAATAACACGGCTAATTATTGCGAGTTAGGGGTTTGTGAAAGAGTAAATAGTGGCTTTTTAAAAGCCCAACAGACGCTCGCCGATAATGATGCCCAAAACTGATGGGAGCTAAGGGGCTTTTTATTTCCTTTGAAGGAAGCGGGCCACAAAAAAGCAAATAAAAGGGTAAAAGTAAAGGCTGTGTATCAAATTTACGAACAGACGCTTAGCTCCATAATGAACATAAGCCATGAGGTTTTGTGCTTTCACATAGTAGGCAAATGACAAAAAAAAGCTAAACTTTAACCAAGTGGTAGAAGTATTTCGATTGCTCTTCATGTGTTACAATGTACTGGAAAAAAATCCTTTTAGTATGATAGTCTGCCACATACATTTCTTTAGAAATAGAGATATTAGCACGTTTGCAAATTTCAAAATAAATCATTCTAACATGATGTAAAATATTACACTCAAAATGCTGTGCTGTTTCAAAACAAATTTGAGTACAATAAAGATATATCCAACTGTTGGGTTACATTTTTGGCAACAGTTGGCTTTGTCCATATTGGAAACAACCCAGTATTTATTATATAGTGCAATATCAATATGCTGTGTGTAAACAATTCAACAGCACTGTTGTAAAATTAAGTATATTAAAACGATTAAATAAGTATATCAAAAAAAGATTAAAGACATAAATATAAAAGAGAAATATAAAACTATTAAAGTGGTATGTGGAAATGGGTGGAGCTAAAGATCTCTGGGAATTATTATGTTAGAAATTCTGTCAGGACAATGGGCTTTTTCTGCCCAAATTCCATAATTAAGTACAATAGTTTTTAATGTAAGATGAATAAATCCAAACAGATTGATTAACACAAAAGAAGACTTTTGAATAAAACTGGAAACCTATACCCATTGACTGTTACAGTATTTGTTTTTCCTACTATGGAAGTCAATGGTTACAAGTCTTTTGTGTTCAACAGAAAGAAAGAAACTCATAAACGTTTGGAACCACTTTTGGAACAGTTTTAATTTTTGTGTGAACTATCCCTTTAAGAGCATCTCTTAAGCATCTCTTCAGGGCATCTCTTAATTTTAAAATAATCTTGACTGATAGTCACTCTCATCCAAACAGAAAAGAAAAAGAGTATTTCATTGAGTGGCCAATCCACAGTTTTCTTTTTCAACAGACAAGAAAATAACTCAAACTAAAAGCTGCCTTGTAAAAGGAACTTGACAGTGAACCATATTTCTTGGAAAGACAATGGTCTGAATTCATACCAGGGCACTGCTGGCGCATTCGGGGCACCGTCTAAAGCGGGGAGTGCTTTGCTCTGTTTACCGTGTCACAATGCTAATGGCTCTTCACTATGCTAATGCAGCTGATGTGAGACATTAAGGTGGGTCTGGGCTCAGATGGGCTGGGTAAGGTCTTAAATGTAGCAAATACACATGGGCCGCGGTGTGCAGACAAGCCAACCCTGCCAATTATACCCTGGGCCAGGTGCACTGATAACTAAGAGCCTATTGGTAACCATGCCCCTCTGATGTTCTTAACAGCCACTGTTGTGCAGATCAACTCATAATAGGCACTACATAGGCAGACATGATTCATTCTCTTCTCTCTGCTCCATCTGAAGACTCTGTGTGTCTGCCAAATTAATTTCCGTGACACAGGCAGCATAGTCTCCTTCAAAACGGAGCAATGAAAACACCAAGGTCACTTATTTGGAATTAAAAAGAGCAAAGATAAAGGTCAGGTCATACTAGATATGATATGGCCTTTTTTGTGAGTAAAAGGAAAAAATGTGAACGTCTATGCACAATAGAATACATAAAAAGGAATGCATCTAGATTAAATTACACAGATGACATGAAAAACTGTTTCATGCTAAAGCCCAATTTTAGTTATTGATGCAGCTAAGTTGAAATAAAAATGAGCATGCTGACCTCATCTCCTCACTCTTGTGTTGTTCCAATCCAAACCCATTGAAAAATGTATGGGCTGAGAGATTTCTCTTACCAGTGAATGTCAGTTCACCCAGAACTCTGACATTCTGAGAGATAAAAAAAGGAATAAATCCAAATGAATTTTAATCTTAGCCTTTAATTTACATATAAACACTGCCATACTTGTGCAAGAGCCAATGAGGTTCATTCCTGCATGTCAACCAGTTATGGGTGAGCTTCTGTTTTTGTTTACTGTTAAACAAGTATGTAAATAAATACAAAAAAATTAATCCATTAATCATATAAAGCTATCTTGTCTCTTTAAAAGGCTTGGATTAAACAGCTTGATTTATAAGGATTTATTTTTTTATCTCTTCATCAACTTTGTGATGTGTCTGAGTTTTGGGTGAATAGACTTTTAATGGAGATGCACCAGATTTGTTTAGAAAATGAATGAAATTCTTCACGGTTTGGAACAACTTGAAGCCCACTAATCAATTTAAACAGACATCTATTAGACATCTAAACATAGACATCTTGGCTAAAGCAAGGCTTAATTTTGGGCTGTCATTGAGAATCTAAGCCATCTAAGAATAGCCCAGAAATAAACTATTAAATACATTAAATACATAGATAGGACAGACTTCACATGTGTTGTCACTTGTTCCTGTGTTTTTGTTGACTAGATGTATTTTAGACATCTTTATGACTTATAAATTATAAAGTTATATAAACATGTATAAAAAAATGCTTCCTGAGAGTTGAGTAAACGATGAAAGAATTTTAATTGTGTCGTGACTGCATGTCAACCTATGGGTGAGCTTCTGTTTTTGTTTACTGTTCATCTAAACACAGACATCTTGGCTAAAGCAAGGCTAAATTTTGGGCTGTCAGTGAAAATCTAATAGATGTCTAAGAAAAGCTCAAAACTAAACTAGTTATTAAATACACAGACTAGACAGATTTCACATGTGTAGTAATTCGTTCCTGTGTATTTGTTGACTGGATGTATTTTAGTCATCTATTAGACTTCTTTTAAACACACACACAAAATGCTTCCTGGGAGTTGTGTAAATGATGTAAGAATTTTCATTTTGTCGTAAAAAGTGCTTTATATATAAACGCAAAATTACCAAAATTAAATAAATATATAATATAGGCCTACTATTGACAACAGCTGGACATACAGTCACAATGTTTTCCGCTGTTTTGGTCTGTGTGCAGTTATGTATATGAATTGTGAAATACATTTTTAGAGAATCTCACGATAAGAACGAAGTCATCTTTCCCATAAAAATGTCTATGGAATATCACTACCCTTGGACCCACACTACCTATTAATTGACAATGAGAAAGCTGTGACTGTGTGCTGTGTTATTCTACCCCCTAGTGGCTAACAATGAGACTTTAATTCAGTCACCAATGCTTCCAACCAACAGTGAAGTCAAAACCTGTTCCTGAAAGGCCAGCGTCTTGCAGAATTTAACTTCAGGTCAAGTTTAAGGTCTTCAAACTCACTAGAAACTTCTTCAAGTGTGTTTGGAAGACAGTGTTCCTACAGAAGCAACATTTGACACCCCTTGTGAAATAAGCCAAATTTAATTATGTGCTCCAAATAGGAGATGGTGAAGAATATCAGATATAAAGCTAATATTTCCCTAAATCAAAAGAATGCTGTGTGAAACACTTACTTGCTTTGTCTCATCGGGTTTATCTTTCTGCTGATGAGCTTTCAGGTAAGACCCCTTCTTATGTGTGTTGATGCCAAGAGTTGCTTTGTTGCGCTCCACAATGTCTTCCCTAGCTCTGACTGGCGTTGGATCAGCAGAATGTCGAGAGATTCTTTTCTGTGGAGAAACTGATCTGACATTCATTAGCTCTCTGGGATCCCGTGGTGTGCCTTCAGAGGACATGCAAGAACTTTTAGAATCAGGAGGATCAAGACTGTCTTCACGTTGTGGGTGCAGGTGGAAAGGAGATGATTGTGTTGGGGATAAACCATTGTCCATCTGAACCATCGATGGGTTACTGACAATGGTATATTCTCGCCTGCTCCCTAGAGCCACATTCTCCAAGGGTTCAAAACTGTCTTCAGACTCCTCAGACGAGTCAAGAGAAAGGCCTGCATTTAGATGCTTGAGAAACGGAGCCCCTTCCAGATTTTTCCTCCAATTTGGGTCATAGCGCAAGTCAGCGTATTCATCATCAGGGGGAGTTTGTCTGAAACATTTGAAAAAGGTTAAGAAGAAATAAGTCATAAACACTTGGGAAGAGCTTTAAATTGAAGAGCAGGCTGGGTATGTCTCATTTAGTGCTTTCGGCATTGTCAGTAAGACAGTTTGAATGCCTCAAACAGCCATCAAAACACAAGGGGGAAAAAAATCGGCTACACTTCTCAGCCGAAGCGAAATGGTAATAGCGTGTTGTAGTCGCTCCCCCCCACCGCCTTCCCTTACCTCTAATGACTATGGGTCTGAAGACCACAATTTGGGGATAGTTTTGCAAATGGCTAATTCAAACATATGAAATAGGTTCAAACTACAACCTAATGTGCTCCTAGCATCATTGGATGAAAAGATCTCATTAAAATAATTAGAAGAGTGCCTCTTTGTTGTCCGCCTCTGAATAGTACAAGATGCTCTTCACATCCCATGATGCCAAATACGAGGCTGCCTGGATGCATGGCACTTCAGCCAATGAGGGCAAAAGGGCAAGGAATGGCTCTGTAATGATTCCACCGACGTGGTCTTGAGAATGCGGCGTGGGCTCGCAGCTGTGACGGGGTCTTTAACATGCAAAGTCTCTCTTGTGCTAATATGAATGTGTCAGAATTAAATCCAATAGGAAACGCAGACTATTGTTTACATTCTGAATGTGAGACTTGAGTGTTTTTAAAGACAATGTGTGAGGTAAAGAGGATGTAAAGTAAATGGGTAGTTATTAATGATATTACGCCACATATTGCTGCACGCCATTCATTCGCAGGATTATGAAAATATGATTAGGTGGCTCAATGAAGTCTTTGTCGAGCTGCACCATAAACATTGTGAAAAAAAAACTATACATGGGGTTAAGTACCTCTTCAACAGATCTGCTATCAAAAATTAAAACAAACGCCGCCCGGTTTTATTCCGAGGTAGATTTTGAGTGGCAGACAGAACAGTTGGGCTGGAGATGAAGAAGTGGAGACAGATGCGGTGATCCACACTTCAGATTCCAACAATCTGTGTTTCGGCAGCACGGAGAGCTCGTCCATTCATTGGCAACAAAGCAACTGCTTTTTAACAGACTGCTGAATGGGGCCTTATTGTGGTAATGTCCTGGAAACTAAAAATCTAATTTCCGCTAAATGAGGGTACTTGTTTGGAAAGTACAAAAATTAGTGGATATTCCGGCTCAATTAAAATGCAAGCACAAACATCATTTTCAAAGACTGTCATTATCTATTAGACATGTGAATAAAAGCTGTCAGTCATCTCACAAAATGAACACAAAAAGCTCATCGTTGGTGAGGTATTTAATTTAGTGCTTTTCAGGTATTGTCATTGTTTATTCAGTCTATTTTGGTAACAGAATCAAAACCTCCAAAACAGGACCATTCAATAGGCAATTCACTCTCAGCGATATACAGTTCTTATTAGCCTACAACCTAGTACATGAATGATTGCTTGTATTACTTTTGTAGTACATTTTACCTACATTTAATGGAAACATATGAATAGTACTTAAATGACACTCTGTAAATGAGACCGTTAAGATCCTGGAAAGTGTATTTTTCTGTACTTTGACTTATGGGTCAACAGATAACATAAAGGAAACCCATAGCAAATATTATATATGCAAATAAGGCAAATGGTAAGTACTTTATGATCATAGACAAAATATGATCATATGGTTGTTATAAGCTTGTTTATTTTGGCTCAAGAGCTGAGTAAATAAAAAGAATGAATTGAAAACATTCTTTAATTTTGTCATTACCACATTTTAGCTTTGGGAAATAGAGGTGATGACAGATATCTCATTGTGAACATTCCTTTGAATCTATGACACACAAAAGGAATGAAGGAGTAATAGAGATTGTATAAATGAAAATAATGATTTGACAAACAACTTAAAATCTTGAAGGTTTTAAAATGTGTAAGAGCTTTTTTTCAGTTTTTCATTATTTTAAATCACTTAATGAGACATTTTTATAAAGAAATACAAATATTAAATAAAAAGAATGCTAAATTTAAAAGGGTGAGACTTAAATTGATCAACTGGCATATGATTGGATGGTGAAAAATGAGGGGAGGGGTTGAAAATATAAGACCTTGATGATGTCAACTGAAAATATTAAATATATGTTAGAGGCAGAGCAAGTTTTTAATGTGCTCATTCATTCATTTTCCTTTGGCTTAGTCCTTTCTTTAGTCCTAATCTTTATCAGGGGCCATCACAGCGGAACAAAACGCATTTTTAATGTGTATAAAGTACATTTTGTTTAAAAAGAGAAAGAAATTCAACCAAAATGTCATTATTTATTTACCCTCTTTCTTAAACTGTATTACTTATTTTCCTCTTCAAAACACAAAAGAAGATATTTTTCTATTATTTTGAAGAATGTTACGCTTTGGGTTGCCACTGACCTCTATTTCTGAAAGTTCCACATAAAAAAATGTGGGAGAAGCATAATGGTAAGTAATGATGACAACATTTTCTATTTTGGAGGTGAACTATTCTATAAACTGTGACAAATATTCAATGTAGCCTACAGATTAATGTAATATCTTAAGGTCACAACTTGAAAAGACATGTCTACATATTTTGTCTATGTTATAGGGTATGTTAGCTAACGTAGTTATCTTACCTCAGTGGTCCTTTCAGTTGTGTTGGTTTCAGTTCCAGACTGTCATAAACATCAAACTGCTCGGGCTCCTCACTGTCAGTCTCAGGACACATGGAAGTCTCCGCAGAGATGTGGTTAATGCGCATCTGAAGCTCTCGCTGGTACTCTTTCTCCTGCACCAGACTCTCTGTATCTGACTCTAAAGAGTCCCACATCACTTTATCCGTTTGTCTACAGTCATTGTGCGTGCTGAATTTTACTTTTGACTTTGCCAACGCCTCAGGCTGGTTGAACTTATGAGTTTGTTGCTTGCTAGACATGAACAGTCTTCATGTCTAATGTAACAATCAATATTAGGAGTGCTAAAAACATTTATTTTTAGTTTAACGTTAGTTAAATAAGCGACGTTACTGGGAGTCAATTGTTAACTTACGTTTCAGTTAATCTCCGCTTGAACTATGATGTTAACGTTACGTGAAAAGACACATTGAACGCTCAAAATATTATTTAAATTACTTCTACAGCATCGAAACATTACCTTATACACAAATCCGTCGGTCTGCTCCAGATTTAGTGGTAACAAATACGATTCGTTCGTCAGGGAATGTTTAGTTTGTTAAACTGTTGCCGTGGAAACCTAGAAGCCATGATCGCGCGCTGAACGCATGCGCAAAACTATAGTGCTAGGCAAAACTTTACCCTTTTAACAAGTTACTCAAGTGCACCTTTACTAAACTAAAATGGCCAGCTTTGTTTGAAGCTTGTATGGGATCCATCTGCTAAATAAAATATTCAAATCTCTCAAACGCAAACAAGTTGACGGTACCCAATGACTTGCATAAAATTCCCATGAGGATTAAAGAAACGGAGTTAGCCGTTTTACCACACCGAATCGGTTTCACAATCAAAGCATAATAATCATACACAAATTAAACCAGTTTTTTGTATCATTAATAGGCTATAGCGCTCCTGTGAAATTATTTATATAAAATGCAGTTTAAAGGCAAGGATTTTCAGCATTTTTGAAAACGTATTGCTTTTTGTATTTGTCATGGTGGCAGTGCATAATATATCTCTTTCTTTGTAAGTCACTAGTGTTAAACTTTATAGACCATTTTGAGGGATGTAAACAAAAACAATGGTCCTAACGTACTTCCTGTTTTACATTTTTAATTTCCATAGCTTCTGAGAATCCAAAAAAAAGTCCAAATGTTGATAAATAATCCTATGGCAGCGGTTTTACCGTAAAGTTATTATTGAATTGCCTCGTTACAGTTATGAAATGGTTTGACAACAAGCAGGAAATTTTCATGGGCCAGTGACATCACCACATTGAAATGGTCTATAGTTGTTTAAAGACTTGACTAGGTTATGTTAATTTGGCATGGTATTTGGGCAATTTAAAGACGTAACTAGATTAGGTTATTTAGGCAAGTTATTGAATACATTTTGTAAGAAGGGGCTAATAATATTGACCTTAAATTCATACATAGACCTATTACAGTCAAACTAAGAAATAAGCCTCTCCCAAAGAATATTTAAAAAAAAAAAAAAAAATTAGTAAACAATTCCTTTGTTAAACAGCACATGGAAATTGTACAAAAAAAAAAAAGTTTTGAAAAGGCAAATAAATGACTCCGTTTTGGGTTAAATCAATTTAAGGCCATGTTACATCTTTAGCACAGTGGAGATAGAAAAGTAATCAAGACAAGAAAATTATAATTGGGAATAAGTCACCATTTTATTCACGTCTTTCAAAGCATCAAGGCAGTTGGAAAAAAAGGCTTGTGAAACTTCACAAGTTTAAACCGTTTGTGCAATCTAGGTAGAAAGTCTGTTCCCTGTGATCTGGAAATGTGATCCCTCAATCCCCTCTTTTTTTTTATAATTGCAACAATCTCTCTGCAAGTTGAGGTCCTCCAAGACCTTTACAAGTAGTAATACATTTTAGAGGAGTCCAACAACAGAGGGCAACAGTAAACATTGCTATGGAGGTAGTATAGTGGCTTTGGAATGGCTTAGTCGACCTCCTCGATGGTTGGGCCAGAGGATCCGCCACCTGGAGCAGCACCAGCACCTGGGAATCCACCAGGCATGCCTTCGGGCATTCCACCGGGCATGCCTCCAGCACTCTGGTACAGCTTTGTGATGATGGGGTTGCATACCTTCTCCAGCTCCTTCTGCTGGTGCTCAAACTCT
The DNA here is from genome assembly GCA_903798115.1 of Danio jaintianensis. Lineage (NCBI taxonomy): Eukaryota > Metazoa > Chordata > Actinopteri > Cypriniformes > Danionidae > Danio > Danio jaintianensis. The sequence goes on from CAIGQV010015775.1 coordinate 98,701, forward strand.
TCCCTCTCTGCAGTCTGAAAGAAATCAAACAAAATGCAAAGTTAATTTAGACTTTTAGAATGGGTTTGCAGATGCAAAACTACATGCCATGATTGTCCAAATATCTCAAATGAAAGAGTTTACCTGGTTTTTGTCAAGCCAGGCGATGACTTCATTGCACTTGTCAAGAATCTTCTGTTTGTCCTCGTCACTGATCTTGCCCTTCAGCTTCTCATCCTCCACAGTGGACTTCATGTTGAAAGCATAGGACTCCAGACCGTTCTTAGAAGAAACCTTGTCACGCTGCACATCATCCTCAGCCTTGTACTTCTCAGCTTCTTGCACCATGCGCTCAATGTCCTCCTTGCTGAGACGACCTGAAATTCACCTTAAGTTAATCTCTGAAGTGACTGAAGTAAATTAATTTAAATATTTTGGGGAGTGACACACTTACCCTTATCATTGGTGATGGTGATTTTGTTCTCCTTGCCAGTGCTCTTGTCGACAGCTGAAACATTCATGATGCCATTGGCGTCAATGTCAAAGGTGACCTCAATTTGAGGAACACCACGAGGTGCAGGTGGGATTCCAGTGAGCTCAAACTTGCCCAGCAAGTTGTTGTCCTTCGTCATTGCACGTTCACCCTCATAGACCTGAAAATGGATGTGAAAATTTTAAGGGGTCCAGAGAGCTTGAGTGGAATAAAACCATGAAGAGGACTGCTTGGTACAAACCTGAATGAGCACACCAGGCTGGTTGTCGGAGTAAGTTGTGAAGGTCTGAGTCTGTTTGGTTGGGATGGTGGTGTTACGCTTGATGAGAACAGTCATGACCCCGCCAGCGGTCTCAATTCCAAGGGATAGAGGAGTGACATCAAGCAGAAGCAAGTCCTGAACGTTCTCAGACTTGTCACCAGAGAGGATGGCAGCCTGGACAGCTGAAACAGAGGAAGAAATTAGAACCCTTGGGGAACTTAATACGCTCACATACCATGACAACACGCTCAGACATCCAAGGAAGGTACTTGGGCCATCTTTGGTTTTTCAACCTCTGGTGGAAACTACGAATGGCAAGGAATAAACTTAATCATAGCGATGGAAAAATAGTCATCTAAATTATGACTGACTCACCAGCTCCATAAGCAACAGCCTCGTCTGGGTTAATGCTCTTGTTGAGCTCCTTGCCATTGAAGTAGTCTTGGAGCAGCTTCTGGATTTTGGGAATGCGAGTGGAGCCACCAACCAGGACAATATCATGGATCTGAGCCTTGTCCATCTTGGCGTCACGAAGTGCCTTCTCAACTGGGTCCAAGGTGCCACGGAAGAGGTCAGCATTGAGCTCCTCAAAACGGGCCCTGGTGATGGAGGTATAGAAGTCGATGCCCTCATAGAGGGAGTCGATTTCAATACTGGCCTGAGTGCTGGAGGACAGGGTACGCTTGGCCCTCTCACAGGCTGTACGGAGACGACGAACAGCTCTCTTGTTATCGCTGATGTCCTTCTTGTGCTTGCGTTTGAACTCTGTGATGAAGTGGTTCACCATACGGTTGTCGAAGTCTTCTCCTCCCAAGTGAGTGTCTCCAGCAGTAGATTTTACCTCAAAGATGCCATCCTCAATGGTGAGGATAGACACATCAAATGTGCCACCACCAAGATCGAAAATGAGGACATTTCTCTCAGCACCAACCTGAAATTAAGAGATTAAGCATTTAATTTCTAATAAAATCTTTCAAGTTAATATAAAACAAAATAAATAAATAAAAAGTCGCTCAGACATCCAAGGAAGGTACTTAGGCCATCTTTGGTTTTACAACCTCTGGTGGAAACTACGAATGGCAAGGAATAAACTTCATCATAGCGAAATTAAGGATTAAAGAAAACCTAAAAATAGGTATATCCGACTCAATGCTACTTTGACAAGTTTAACTAACCTTTTTGTCCAAACCATAAGCAATAGCAGCAGCAGTTGGTTCATTAATGATACGCAGAACATTCAAGCCAGAGATGGTACCAGCATCCTTGGTGGCCTGTCTTTGAGAGTCGTTGAAGTACGCAGGCACGGTGATCACAGCGTTGGAAACAGTCTGCAATGAGAGAGAAAGTTAGACCCCATTTACCACTTAGAACAAGCAGTAACATTAACAATTAAACAGCTCATTTCGCTCAGACATCCAAGGAAGGTGCTTGGGCCATCTTTGGTTTTTCAACCTCTGGTGGAAACTACGAATGGCAAGGAATAAACTTCATCACAGCGAAGCACAAGCTAAGACCTACTACACAGACAGCTGCATGAACTCACCTTTCCTAGGTAGGCCTCAGCAATTTCCTTCATCTTGGTGAGGACCATGGAGGAAATTTCCTCAGGGTAGAAGCTCTTGGATTCACCCTTGTATTCAACCTGGACCTTGGGACGGGTATTGTCATTGATGACATTAAAAGGCCAGTGCTTCATATCAGACTGAACAACGCCATCATCGAACCTGCGGCCAATCAGACGCTTGGCATCTATTGAAAGGGGATGAAAAAAAACAAAAACACAAGTTAGAGGGCTTATAAATAGGTTTTAACAGGCTTTAATATAAAAACAAATATATAAAAATTATTATTCGCTCAGACATCCAAGGAAGGTACTTGGGCCATCTTTGGTTTTTCAACCTCTGGTGGAAACTACGAATGGCAAGGAATAAACTTCATCATAGCGAATAATTTCTGGGAAAAATATTCATAAGTACATACCAAAGACCGTGTTGGTGGGGTTCATGGCCACCTGATTTTTCGCAGCATCTCCAATCAATCTCTCTGTATCTGTGAAAGCTACATAACTTGGTGTGGTCCTGTTTCCTTGGTCATTAGCAATAATTTCAACTTTTCCATGTTGGAAGACACCTACACAGGAGTAGGTGGTCCCGAGATCAATACCAACAGCTGGTCCCTTGGACATTGTGTCTGTGGGGGGAGGGGGAGGAAATTTTTTTTAATTAAAATTGAATTCTGTGTTGTGATGAACAGCAACCAGAGTGTCTATTAACCAGCTAACATACTATTGTGAAACCACACACACCCTGGAGCATATGCGGATGCGTCAGACCACGTGGTGTGCGCTTCTAGAACGTTCTACCGTCAAAGTGGTGAATTCACGATCATATTGGTAAAATCTGATTTAAAAAAAAAAAGTGCAACTTCAAATAATGTACAATGAGGCACAATAGACCTCAGAATATCTTGAGAAAAAGCGATATAGCCGGCATTGTAATCATTTAAGTCTTTATAAAGGCTTAACGTCGGCTGAGGCGCGTGATAAGATTACACGAGGAGGCGATTTCGGTTTCGAACAAAACGCAGTACCCTCAGGTAATTTGTTTGCAATAACGTTACTTAAATACATTAAGTAATTTAAATACATCTTAAGTTTACGTTATTTATTTTTCCTTCAAGTGAAAAGGTGAGGGGGAAAAATGATTGTATAACCAATTCAGATGCATATAAACGGTGTAAACACATTAAACAAAATAGCAGTTCGGACACGGTAACAGTTAATCTAAAAAAATAATAATAATAATAATAATCCTAATTGAGTTATAAATTCAGCTCAAAAATAAATTTAATATCAAATTAGTTATGCATAGTTTTATAATAAATTGTTGATTGGAAATATATCACATTAGACCGCTACCGAGAGAACAAAGGACTTACCGAGCTTCAAAAAACAGAGATGGATGAAGATGCCGGTTGGAGAGCTGGAATGGCGACAAACTGCCTCGCCTTGCTTGAATAAGAGGACGGTCGAATGTTCTAGAACAGCTTATATTGCCGGTAGCGTAGCCAATGAGATTCCAGGGAACGCGACTTCAACCGGCAAGCACCAATGAAAAATTGCAATACTTCATTAAACCACACCCACTGAGGAAGAACCAAGAATATAATTGGTTGCAAAAGAAATCCAAACCATCCCCCTCAAGTTTGCCGCAACCGCTGTCAATGCGGAACAGTTTGTCCTGGTGTATGAATGAAATCACTCTGCACTTTCACTGGAAATGCATCGATGATACAGCAAAACACAAACGTTTGTCGAAAATTAGTTTGCTAACGCCATGAAAAGCATACATAACTTAATAACAAACAATGTAGTCCAAATAGCTCTGTGACCTTGGTCTCAAACTGAAGCGTCTCGTCTAATATGTCATCATTTCATGAAAAAACGACATAGTAGATGTTGTTTGTATTTTACAGTACGTATATAGCTCATGTTCACATATTCGACTCTAATATTGTATTTAAATGGGTAAAAATACACTTCCACTGTCCATCATGAAGGGCTTTTAAGTCGATGTTTAAGGACATGAAGACGAATCTCTGAGCCCTGATGAAGTATTTTTTACATTTATGATGATGTACCTTTTGACATCAATTTATTATATTATGAAAATTATCTAAAGGTATGAAAAGAATTAAAAGGAAAGAGCAATCATTAGAAATTATTGCGCATTTGCCCAGAAGGGGGCACTGCGCGCAAAGAGGTGTTGCTAAAAAAAACAGGAAGTAGCAAATCTGCTCACATTTAGTCAAAAACATGAACGATAGAAAGTGTAACTCATATATTAAGTATAAGCATTTCAAGCGGAAATATCTCAATATTCAAAGAATATAGGCATTTTACATATACACAACACTCAGAGTAGCCTACGTGCCATCCAAGAAAGTGATCTTGGTTCAACTGTTTTACTTTCATTTATGATTTTACATGTTCTAGAAGATTCGCCGAGCACAACAAACATCCTCACGTTACATACGTCACATAACACCATAATTTATCTAAATATTTTATTGAAAATACACAATGACGTGAATGTGAGAACAGAGCAGCACCAATTTAACATTCCTCATTATTTAGGCTATATAATAATGAAATACCATGGCAGTATATTTCAGTTTTATCAAGGAACCACTTTAAAGTTATCAAATTATTGTAGACACATAATAAAGCATACATTAAGAAATAAACTCATATTTACATTGTGTATAAAAAAAATTATGTAAACCCTCAACAGTTAAAAAAAGGATATAATCAGTACACTGTACATTACATACAAAAGTCGGCAGCTATCAGCTTTAATGTTCACAGAAATAGGCTAAGTGAGTTAGCACCATAGTTCATAACAGAACTGCAAAATCAGTTCAGACTTTTGAGGATTCAGATCCTGCTGAACATTCCTCTAAAGTTCAGTCTCCTTGACACAAGCTTTGTCCAGTTGGTTACAAGCTGTTCTAGAATTGTCTTGTGCTTCGTTGATCACATCTATTGTTGCTACTGAAACTGTGGTGTTTTGAGGAGGATCTTCCACTTTGTATACTGTAAAGTTTGAATTCCAAAAACCTAGTCAGAAAATCAAGAGAAATGTAACATATTAGAAGTTTGCATAGATGCAAATGTGTATGTTTGATCTTTTAGATCAGGGGTACCCAAACTTTTTATATGAAGGGCCAAAAAACAAACTTTATCAAGGCTAGTGGGCCAAAGCTAAATGGTTGTCATGGGTAATTTCCTAATTTATTTAATAATATAAAAAATAACTAGAAAACATTGCTTTATTCATTCATTCATTCATTCATTTTCTTTTCGGCTTAGTCCCTTTATTAATCTGGGGTCACCACAGCGGAATGAACCGCCAACTTATCCAGCATATGTTTTACACAGCGGATGCCCTTCCAGCTGCAACCCATCACTGGGAAACATCCATACACACTCATTCACACACATACACTACGGCCAATTTAACCTACCCAATTCACCTATAGCGCATGTCTTTGGACTTGTGGGGGGAACCGGAGCACCCGGAGGAAACCCACGCGAACACGGGGAGAACATGCAAACTCCACACAGAAACGCCAACTGACCCAGCCGAGGCTTGAACCAGCGACCTTCTTGCTGTGAGGCGAACGTGCTACCCACTGTGCCACCGTGCAGCCATTGCTTTATTATAATATATAAATAATACTAATACAGTATATATATATATATATATATTTTTTTTTTTAAACATTTTATAGTGATCTTATTACAGTAAAAACAAAAAATCTAATTTATAACAGAATGGAGTTACACTATTTTTTGCCTTGATTTGCTCGTCGATGTCTCCTGCAAAGTCCTCTATCCATCGAGTGACAGTATTTACATTTTAAAAAGTCTGATTCGTTTACATTTAATTGAAATATTTAATTTCAGTTCGATTTTTTGTAGCTCAGTAATAAAACAAAAAAGGTTACTTCAAATTAGAAATGACAATCTCTGTTGAAGGCATTCGCTCCAACCTTCTCCATCATTCTCAGATGGGGTGGTGGGCCAAATCAATGGTTAGTTTTAGATTATATCAGTGCATCTACCTTGTCTTCTCCTATCATGGGCCTGCTTTTCTTCATGACTTGCTTTTGATTTGCTGCTTTCCACAGACTGGTCCGATTCTTCATTCTCTGTTATAAAAAAAAAAAAACTCAGTTAAACCATAAAATAAATATATTAAACTTGAATTACAGTATGCAAAAATTCTTATGTTACCTTTTTTCCAGGATACATGAGCCCTTCGCAGCCTTATCAGGAAGAAGATGACTACAATAAGCAAACAGATAATAAGGGTTGTGACCAGCAGGATTAGCAGTGGTGAGCTTTGCTTTTGATTGTATTGTCTGTCTTTGTCCCCAACATCTGCAAATACAAAAATTAATAATCATTAAATTATGTGACAATATCACAAAAGCATTAGAAAAGCAAATGTATATATATTTTTTTCACTGCATTCACCAACAAATATCCATTATAATTATTTTACATTTTGGATATATTATAATTTTAGCAAACATTTATGCACGAGCCTCTAATTATTCACCTTGTACATTAGTGCCATTTTTTGTCAATAATCCATCAGTTGAATTGGACTCTAAAGAGGTTATGTCGTGTGCTGAAATACAAAAAAACATAATAGTGATGAATGCCATAACATAAAATAAGCAGAAAATTAATATTTATTTCTTATTTTATATTAAATGATTATATTTAATCACACTTACTTGTCAAGCTTATATCGATTTCTGTAGAATGCTCTTCCACTAAAAGAGATCAAAGCAAATTGGTTAATAATGAATACAATATGTATATGTCGTATATACAAACATATATTAACTTTTGGACTAAAATGGTTTTATTTCTCATACCTTGTATACTTTTTGAGGTAGTGTCTTCTGTTGCGAACACTTCAGTACTTTCTGAAACTGACGATGGTTCCACGGGTGCTGTAATTAGATGGTGTGTTTGTTAAATATTTGTTGAGATGTGTCAAATTAATTTAAATAAATGTTAATAAATAAATAAAAATAAATTTAAGTTAATAAATAAATTTTTATGAAAGATGAATGACCTTTAAGGGATATTTTTCAACAAAAATGAACATTCTGTCATCATTTAATAACGTTTAATCGACAACAATGACATCCATAGTAGTAACAAAAAATACTATAGAAGTCAAATGGCTGCTGATTTCCAAAATTCTTCAAAATATATCCTTTTATGTTCAACAGAGGAAAGAAACTCATTCAGGTTTGAAATAAATGAAGGCAGAGTGAATGATGACAGAAAGGAGTAAATAAATGTATTATTTATGTATGTAATCTTTTCCTTATTTGCACCTGTTCCTTTTTTTGTAATGTAAATAAGTACTGATAATGGCAAGTTGTTGTACATTACAATATGCTCAATAATAATAAAAAAATGTTTATGAAGTACTCAAAAGTTACCATAAGGTGGAGGCAGAGAGTAAATGGAGCAAAATAAATTTCCATTTGTGGTTTTAGTTGAAGACCTCACACAAAAAGAGGTTTTGCTTTCACTTTATTTAGATCTGTAAGATCTCTATTTTATGTAGTGTAGTTGTATTTGTGGCTGTGACATATTTCATCAAGATATGAAATAATTTATCCAGCAGCATATGAAATTAAACAAAAACTTACTTGTACTGCTGATGATGGGAGCAGAAGTGGCTGTGATCAATGTCTCGGTTTTTAGGTCATCTCTAGTGGAATAAATCGATGTGGTTGAGGATATAATAGCTAAATGAAAACACAATTAAAAAACAGTCAGTTACTCGGAAACAGAATATGCTTCAGTTTTCACACATAGGCTTGTTTTTGCACTTAGTTTGTACAGGAGTCAACACTTAAAGGGATAGTTCAACCAAAAATGACAATTCTGCTATCATTTACTCTGCTTCCACTTGTTCAAAACCTATTTGAGTTTATTTATTTTGTTGGACACAAAATTAAATGTTTTGAAATATGCTTGTAGCTGAAACCCATTGACTTACATAGTAATTTTTTGTTCGCTACTATGAAAGTCGATGGGTTCCAATTTTTCCAAATGTCTTATTTTTTGTGTTAAGTAAAAAAAAAAAAGAAACTCAGAATGGTTTAAAACCACATCAGAGAGAATAAATTATGAGGTGTTTTCATTTTTGGGTGAGCTATCCCCTTAATCAAGCCATTTCATAGTCAGCAACAAAATGGAGCGCAAAGAAAAAACAAACTACTGAAGACAGCAAAAACAATACACCATTTCTTAATTTCTAAGTGCTTCTGTGAGAGGATTAAACAATATCCACAACATTTTTACTTTAACTTTTAGAAAGTAAAGAGAAACACTGGATGAAGTTGAATGTTTAGTCTGTGTGTTTGCGAATATTAAATGGATTACATTTTAAAAGAAAGTGTGTTGAACTGTGCTAGTGCGCTAATACATAGAAAATGAAGAATGCTTTGAGCTTTATTTATTAGAATCTCACTTACTAGTGTCCTACTTATTATATTATACAGTTAGTGGAATTATTCTGGATAGGGAACATAGATTTTTTCGTTCAGAGAAATAGTTGATTTCCCTGACATCATATGACTGACCATTCGAATTTGAAACATACATTCACTTCAATAGGAAATCACCAAATACTCTGAAGTGTTGATGAACTTTCCCTACGCAACACAGCCAAACAAAATCCCCTAATTTTCGGTTCCTTTTTTTTTTTAACTGGCTAAAGACATGTATGGCAAAACAGCCATTTGTGATCACATGCTTTGTCGTGAGGTAGACCCAAACGTGAAGGTTTCTAGTGTCTATTCCTGAAACTGGTTATATGTAGCATTTTTGTATACTTACAGTGATTTTGGATGACAATGAAGTTCATCACTTTTTTTGGAAGCTCTCTGTGTTTCGCCAAGCACTTCACTGTTGCTTCTCTGATATGGGTTTTGATTGTTAAGATGCTAACTGCGAACGTCCTATTTGATCTTTCCTCCAGCCAGGTATTGGGTACAGCTTTTAGGACAAAACAGAGCATAGATATATATTTAGCCATATGTGATTGTTATTCAAAACACACTCTATTGATTTTACTATAGTGTAATCGTCCTCAGCTGACCTATTCCCAAATTGTTAGTTCCTCTATTTTCACGAGGATTCTCAGTAAGTTAAATGTCAGAAGGCATGGGAATTTGTTTGGCATTATATATTTTTACACAGTAATACTTATTAATGATTTAGCATAACAATTTAAATAGCTTTGAGGTGTTCATGCTTATTTTAATTTTTTATTTAAAAAACTGACCAGAAAATGAATCTAAATTGATTTTCTAAATGGAGCAAAGATGAGGTTTCTCATTTTGGTGTCCAAGTCAAATTTAAATAACAAAAGTGATTTCATACATAGAAAGCATATACACATAGTTATAATATGGATATGAAATACATTTCATTACTATTTCAGTTGTTCAAATCTAAAACGCTCTTGCTGGTAAATGCACAAAAAATATATATATATATATATATCTGGTATAGTGGCAAAGTAAAAGATTCAAAATGCACTGCATTGTGAGCCTTTAAGTATTTTCAAGTGATTCCTGTACTAAATATCCCATATGAGATGTTTTATTATATAAACTATTGTTACACTGAATTGTATTTTAGTGGATCTATTTTGTAAATCATGGTAAAAATGTACAATAGTAAAAAAAACAATTAGGACACACTGTACGTGTGTGGTACAGTGTACAGTGCTTAAGCTTATACTTTATTGTTGTGATGCTTTAAAAACCCTTTCTTTGACCTATATGCCTGTCTGCCCCCCATAACTGCCCACTTAGACATTTCTCATAACTTACCTTCAACTTCAACACCACCAATTTGCCATGAGAGTTCAGGTGGGTGGCCACTTGCTGCCGTCGAACATTTGATGAGTGCTTTACCCTCATGCTCAGTCATATCTATTTTTGGGGATCCTAAAATCAGATCGAAAAGAGTCTTAATTCATGTTCCATTGTTCAACACTGAATCTTTTAATCATATATGATACTTACCCAAAACCTTTACTTTGAATCTTTTTGTAGAGACTTGATCTCCATAGATGAAACATCTATAAAGTCCTTCATCTTTGAAGGTTACGTTTGACACTATTACGGTAAATTCAAAGCTGTTCGAAGTAAAAAGGCTGATCCTTGGATCATTTAGACCTGTACGAGAACATCAAATGTATGTTTAAGATTTATGAAAGAGGATGTAAATGATCGATGTTTAAAATATGTTTTCATAAAATATAATTAATTAAAAACTAAGGTTCCACAACAGAGTTTTTGCAGCAATGCAACAATAAAACCATTTTGTTGTCTTTAAAGGACTGTTTAGCATAAAGATTTGTGTTTTTTAATAGTTTGAAGAATATTTAAAAATTTTCCCACTATAAATCCTCTTATAAATAAAGCTGCCAGGAAGAACTAAAAAGGGGGTTTCACAGTGAGGCCAAAGACCGACTTTTCTTGGTTCCCCAGAGAACCTTTTTGTCCACAAAGTTAGTGCACAAAGGACCAATTTTTTCATATGTTGTAACAATCTAAAGAAACTTTTTCCACATTTTGGACAATGTAAAGGTTCCATGGATGTTGAAAAGGTTCTTGTAATCTTCGGTGCCTTTTTGCAATAAAAAAAGTTCTGTAGATGTTAATGTTTCTTCATAAAATCTTCAAAGCCAATAAAGGACCTTTATTTTTTAGAATGAAGAACTTTTTTCCAATAAAAAAGTTATTTGGATGTTAGAGTTTCTTCATGGAATCTTAAAAGCCAATAAAGGACCTTTATTTTTAAGAACGAAGAGCCTTTTTCAATGGAAAACTGCTGTGGATTTTAAATATTTTTCATGGAACCATCAAAGCCAATAAAGCAGCTTTATCTTTAAGAGTGAAGAACATTTTTACAATGAAAAAAGTTCTATGGATGATCCACTTTTGTCAGTAAAGAACCGTTATTCCTTTATTATGAAGAGTGAATAATCATTTTGTGAAATGAAAAGGTTCTATGGATGTTAAAGAATCTTCAAGGAACCTTTATTTTTAAGCATGTAATGTTCTTGTCCTCACCTTTGTGCGTGTTAAAGAACATAACATGGCCTTCTTTTCTCCACTCCATTTGCACGTTCTCACTTAGGTTTCTTTGAGGACATTTCAATACCAGAGTGTCTCCTTCTACTGCTGTAATGAACTTTGTCGCCAAACATTCTCTTAAACCTGTTGAAAATGAAGAGAAGTTAGTATGTTACAGATGAATTCAGATTGATTGGTGCTAAATGTAGTCAATATGTAGGCTAGTTTAATGGAAGAACAGTAGGCTGATAAGGGGGCAGACAGGACCGCAGACACCTGCTCAACTCTGACTCATATACATATTCTCACCGCTCACAGAAACTGTGGCTGATAGTGAGAGGGGGCTACGCTTTGCATTAGAGAGGAAAAGTGACTGCTGTAAGTGGTCTTTTATTTGCTTGCGCAGTTTGATCTTGCAGCAAGAGAAAACTTGCCACTGACACATACAGCGATGCTGGAACAGGAAACAGTGGTGTTAACACGTTTCTCACACAGAGGTGTAAACATAAAACAGATGCAGTTCTAAATCTGGAGGTGTATTTTTTTTCAACTTTTTTTGCATATGTAAAATTGACCCTTATGCTTTCGTATGTGGGAGTTTACAGCCCATGCTTAATTTGATTCTCAATGTAATACTCATTAATTCCATTTTATGATGAGTTTTATATTGTTATTGCTTCTTGTTCAAACTACTTATTTAAAATGAGCTGAAACAACACAATTCTTGAGATTTTTTTTTGGACAACTTAATTGTTTTATGTTCAATCCACATAAACGCTAATAGTTAACTTAATCGATTTGTGTCGGGACAACATGAATGAGTTCCATTAATGACAAGCTGCATTGAATATTGCAAGAATATTTCCAACAATGACATTATGAACAAACTAGTTATATCAATCCATCCAGTAACAAAATTACCCATTTAAAATTAAAGACAATTTTGCAAGATCACTTATTATTTGATGTAAAAACAAAACATGATTTTAACAGACTGTAAAAATCCCACAGAAAAAAATTATATTTGACTTTCTTTTTATATATATATATCATGAATAACATCAGAATATATAACATTTTATTTATATGCAACTGTACAGTAATTAAAATGACAGTATATTAAAACAACTGATCTGGTTATATCATACACCATCATACTATAAAACATGCATCAAAATCCTTCTCTAACAATATAAACTACCTGCAGCCACATTCGCAAACTAGCCAGCCACATCAACACTTTGTTAAGTCAGAGATGTATAACCAGTTGTAAATAAGAAATGCCTTTGTCTTACCTGCTACGATCAACATGAGAAAGTGAATAACAAAGGCTTTTTTGATCTCCATTCTGTGCGCTCTTGTACTCTGAAGCTCACTTCCTCTGCTTAGACTCTTTTAAAGAGAGCGGCTTCCATGACATCACCAAATGTCATGGTCTTTCCCCCCCTGCTAATTTAATGAAGTTATGTGTGAAGTTTCAGGGGCATTTCAGCCAGTGGTTCTCTTAAAAAATCCACACTTGCCATCTTTTGACCTATTAGGTTATTATCACATATTTAATCTAATGATGTGTCTGGTTCACACTTACTTTGCTATTATATTATATTATATTATATTATATTATATTATATTATATTATA
>CAIGQV010015775.1:111773-130009 GCA_903798115.1 Danio jaintianensis
TATTATATTATATTATATTATATTATATTATATTATATTATATTATACACAGACAGTAGTTTAAATACAAATAAATAGTTGTCATTTGTAATTCTTTATACTTGTTCACTGCCCTTGAAACAATAAGTTTTACCCATTTGTCTTTAATTATTTAAAATATTATAAAAGATTTGTCGGTCACTTGTTCTTTTCAGTTTTCGAAGTCAGATTAAAGATGTTGTTTAATTTTTGCATTAATACAAGTTTAAAAATGTACTTGCATTTATGCTCTCGGTGTGTATAATTCCACCTTTGTAAATTTAATTTAATGTTTTTGTTCCTCAAGATAAATGCTGAAAAAAGCCTGGACATCAAATTAGCATACTGGAGGATCATGTGACACTAAAGACTGAAGTAATTAAGACTTTAAAGTATTTTAATATATATTAAAATTAAAAAATAGTATTTTTTAAAATGTACTAATATTTCAGAATATTACAGGTTTTTTTATTATTAGAATAATAATAAAATAGAGCTTGGTTTGATATAGACTTTTCTCGAAATTAAAAACCTTAATGAACGCAAACATTTGAATGCTAGTGTAACATAATATATGATATTAATATGCTTATATTTCCCATCGATGAGTTGCGCCTGGAAGGGCATCCGCTGTGTAAAACATATAAGTTGGCGGTTCATTCCGCTGTGGCGACCCCAGATTAATAAAGGGACTAAGCCCGAAAAGAAAATGAATGAATGAATATGCTTATACTTTCTTGAGGGTCTTCAATTTCAAAGATCTGCTGAATTTGAGCTATTATAAATCCCCCCACAGTTGATGAATAAATAACCTTCCCCCAGTCATGATGAATCATTTCATCAAATTTAAATCTGGAAATAAATATAATGTTTGTTTGTTTGTTTGTTTGTGTATGTAGGTTTCTGTAATTAGATTAGAGTTTATATCTGGATATTTATGTGAATAATTTATGTAAATTTACAGGCCACTTTTAGCATAACCACGTAACAGCGTAAAATGGTGAAATTAAAATTATTTTTAGTCCAGAGTTTCTATTACAGCCCGATGACTGCGTCACCACAAGTGTCATCACTGCTTGCGCTTACACAAAACACCAACTGAGCACAAACAGGAACAACTTTATTAGGCTTGTAATGGGAAAAAGACACATGATCAAATTCACACCACCTACTGACCGCTTCAGCTAGAAAAAAAAAACAAAAAACACTTCCCCATTTCCATTTAAAGGAAAGTAGAGCCCAAATAAGGCATTATTACACAGCTGTATTGGTAAAATATAAAGCTGTGGGGGGGTTTGGCAATAGCGTCTAGTCAAGGATACACAATATGATGAATGAATGTTAAATATGAAGTCCACTGTGACTGAGATGCCTGAGGCTGAGAGGCTCACAATGAAAGATTTGAGTTTCTTCAGAGGTGGATTAAAGACGCCTTATATTTAGTTAAATCTAGTCTTCGGCTAGATTTAAATTAGTCTTCGAGGTTCAGTGATCAAATTTTCTAACATTTGGTTGCCATTCTTGGACCATGTCAACTCTCTGAAACTTGAAGCAGTTACTGTAGAATGAATGGTTGCCCATCCTGCACTTTTAGTCTGTACCTTCCAGATGAGTACTAGTGCTGATATAGCACTAGCATACAACTCTTAACATAAAACCACAAGTTTGAAGAACGTGCCACCCCCAGCCTATTTAGTTTAATATATTTTCCCTTTTCTCTCTCATTAAATGTTTTCTTTTCTTTGTTTTCGTTTCTTTGCTGCTGTCATCTCACGCAGATGACGAGATTTGGGGCCAGAATCCCTGACGCAGAGCTAAATCCTAAATCCAGCAAAATAATGTTTTCTATACTAAACTAACTAATTAGTAACTAGCTAGAAAGCAGCAATCATAGCTAATAGAAAAGGAAACAATTGAACAAACAAAGTGTAATGTGCTTTGTTTAGTTTGACTCAAGCCAAACATGGAGAGGACAGGGTTTTTGAACTATAATGATCGAAACGTTTTGACTTTAATTTCAGGATTTGCGAAGCACATTTGTTTTTATAAACAAAGTATTTAATGCAGCAACTGTACAGCCGTTGTTGAGGTAAATGCAATTACAAACTTGTGGTTGAGACTTTTATTTTGACATCTTTTCCAAACACCGTCTGACCCGGTGGTGATACAAACTTGCATGAGGTTATTGCAGAAAAACGTGCGAAAGCACCTGGAAACTTCTAGCAAAACGCCACTCATTAATAACGAACCACTTTTTCCAGGGAGCTAGAGATAGTAAATAGTTTTAACCTACAGTGTCTGACAGGATGTCAGTTATTGAAGAGGAGCGCGTCCGCGGCAGCGTTTTTAAAGATATTAATGCGGAAGATGAAGATCAGCAACCTACAGTCATCGAGAGTTTGTGCATGAACTGTTATGAAAATGTAAGAAGCTTACTTTTTTATTGTTATGATTATTAGTAGTAGTGATGGTGGTGGTGTTTTTCTTATACGTTTAATTTAAACAAATGTAATGTTGTATGCTCTCCAGGGAAGCACACGTCTTCTTCTTACTAAAATCCCTTTCTTCAAAGAAATCATCATCAGCTCCTTCACATGTCCACACTGTAACTGGTCCAACACAGAAATCCAGTCAGCTGGTCGGATACAAGAACAGGGTGTCCAGTACACCCTACAAGTGAAGACCAAACGGGTAAGGATGGACCTAACAGCCGAATGTTTACCATCAATATGTTTACTAAATATTCTTTGAGCGAGAATATGATGTATGCATGTGCAGGACATGAACCGAGAGGTTGTGAAGTCTGACAGTGCATCCACCAGAATCCCACAGCTTGAGTTTGAAATTCCTGCTTTTACGCAGAAGGGGTGTAAGTTGAATATTTTTATTTCACCACCTTCATAGAAGATATGATATTGTGAGTGTAAGTTCTGAGTGATTTTAGTGCAGTTGGGTCAGAGGAAAAAAGCATCAAAAACAACTGTAACCGTCCATTAAAATGCTTTTTTGTTTATTTTTGTGTGTTTCTTGTAATGGAATTAAGTCTAGCAGTAGTGTGTGTATGTGTGTTTATTTCTACGTTGCCACCATTATTCAAACCCACTTGATTTTGCCTATTTGTCAGCAAAGCACTTGTAATAGTTTAAAACAGTTTAGCATAATCACTTATTCTTTTTTTAAGTTTAATTTGAAACTCCAAGATACCTTTGACCCAATTGCAGCTGTGACTCTGCTTGAATTGTGTATTATTATTATTATGTATCATCTACAGAATTTTATTTTGTAAAAAAAAATAAATGAAAAAACAAATCTAACATTTTGTCTGTCCAAATGTGTTTAGCTTTGTCAACAATCGAGGGCCTTCTGGACAGAGCAATGGCGGGTTTAGAACAGGACCAGCCTATTAGAAAGGTGTGCATTTATAGATTTGACATAAATTGTGTTTATTTAGCATGAATATGTGCTTTTATGCTTGGGGTTATATTACGAATTGTATTGTGTACTTGAGCTAAAGATGAAAAGATTTTAAAGCATCAAAAAAAAAAAAAAAATATATATATATATATATATATGAATGAATGAATTTTCAGCTTCATTACTCCAGTCTTCAGTCACATGATCCTTCAGAAATCACTCTAATATTAATTATTATTATTATCATCATTATTATTATTATTAATAATGGTAATAGTAATAAAAGCAATAATGACTGGAGAAATAATTTCATTTGAAACTACATGCAATAAGAAAGCAGTTATTTTTTTTTTTTTTTAATATTTAACAATTAAAAAAAATTTTTTTACATTTAATAAATGCCGCCTTGATGAACAGAATAATTTTCTTTAAAAAAAACTGACCCCAAACTTTTGATCGGTAGTGTATGTATGTATTTATCTGAGTGAAGAATGACAACCCCCCCCCCCCCCCCATGATTTATAGAAGACACCCTAAAAAGTCATGTCAATTATGTTTAGAATTCTGTTTAAGGATTACAGTGCACCCCAAATACTTTGTCATTGTAATTGTATTTATTTTATTTTTTTAACCATCCTTCAACCCACTAGGTTTACCTATTTGTTGGCAAGATGTTTTTCATCCTTCAAACTAATTTATATTATATTATGAATACTTAATCTTTTATGCAATATGTATTTTAATAAGCACAGTATGTAGTTTCATTTTGACAAACCCATTATGCTGAATTAAGATGGAGTGGATGATTGTATTTTATTTTCATTTTACTTGCTTTTAACATACATTTTGTCTATGGAATTTTGAACGTTTTGTAAATTTAATGTGGTGTGGACAGCAGTCATATCTTCTTTGACCTGTCTACATTTTCGACCTAATCATAATTAAGCCCGATTATTAAAATCCTTTTTTATTCTTGTTTTTCTTCAGGTATAATGTATTCAGCTCTGTTTTTGTGACCATTCCTCTCCTTGTTGCAGGCAACAGATCCAGCTGTAGCTGAAAAAATAGAGGAATTCATTCAGAGATTAAAGAAATTTAAAGAAGTAGAAGATGAATTCACATTAGTGAGTCTCGCAGATAGTGAACTGATAAAAGATTGCACGATTGACAGAATTAATCCACATTGCCTGTTCATTATCATGATGCTAGAGCTAATAAATTCCTCATTTGACTTCTATCTACAGGTTATTGATGATCCATCAGGGAACAGTTTTATCGAGAACCCATTTGCACCTCAGAAAGACGCTGCTCTCTCTGTGACGCATTATAAAAGGACACCTCAACAAAACGCTGCTCTAGGTATAGAGGTAAGAAACTGCTACAGCATCTGTACTGCTGAGAAAATGGCAAAAATCAAAAAGTACTTAGCCTTAAGCAGTGTTATTTATATCAATGAAAATAAGGGTGAAAACTGTTTGTTGCCTATAGCTTGACACTAACAGAAACTTGACGGGTCCTTTGCTATTAATGTTACTGGAAACTGTGAATGTACATGCTCTGATACTCTTATTCAGTGAATGAACAGCACATTGTTGATAAAAATAGACAAGACTAAAATGTCGTCAAAAAACGAACTAACGTTTCTTTTTATAATCCACAGCATTGTGCTGTTCATTCATTAAATGAGCAGATTAGAGCCCTAGCATTGTAGCGCAGCAAATCTGTCAAGTTTCGGTTTCAAGCCGTTTTCATTGATGAAATGAACACTGGCCTCAAGTTGTTCCCAAGGCAGGAAGGCATCAAGAAACGTCTGAATCCAAATTCTGCCTCACTTCCTGTCTCCAGAGGTCCTCGTTCTGATCAAATATTGAAAACAGCACAGATGTGTTTTTCACAGCCTTTGATATCCCACAATACTGTGCATTGCATTATTGACAGTAGAGCTAAAAAAATAAAGATGGCACCTCGAAGCTTATCTTGGGTGTCATAGTTTTTTGTGTAAATGCATGTATTTGACTGTTTTCACTTTTGATAGCAATTCTAGTGAGAAGTTAGTATTGTAGTAAGCAAATATTCTCTTAGTTATCCTCAAAGCCCTGTATATTTTGTTATACATGATTAAATCATTATGCTGTCATGGCCGCGAGACAACAAGTCATCTCTCTAAACATTCGGACAGGTTTTCAAACCGGTTTGGAGCAAACGCTGGCAGTCTTATTTTTTGGATGAACTGTTTAAAAAGTGCAGAAATGCAAATTTCATTACCTCTTTTATTTTAGGTCGAGGAAGAACAAGC
This sequence comes from Danio jaintianensis, assembly GCA_903798115.1. NCBI lineage: Eukaryota > Metazoa > Chordata > Actinopteri > Cypriniformes > Danionidae > Danio > Danio jaintianensis. Next base: position 117,502 of record CAIGQV010015775.1, read on the forward strand.
AGATGAAAGTTCTGGCAATGATCTAGACACCCTGAGAAATGAGGTATTAGTGTTCAACACTAACTGCCCAGAATGCAACGCCCCAGCTAATACAAACATGAAGCTTGTCCGTATCCTTTAAATTATGCTAGCATACAACATGCATTTTGAGCTTAATGTCTGTTGTGTGTTAAATTGCTATTCAAGTAACTTTCCTTCATTTTAATGTCCTGCTTTCACCAGTTTATTTCAAGCCAGAGAAAATAGTTTTTTTCACCAAATGATGACACAATGGAGCCCTTGGAGATTTTCAATTTGAAGCAAAACAATTTGTGGCTTAAATTAGCATTTTTGTGTAAAAATGGTACTGCATGAAGAATTGGTGCATAAAGTCATTTTCAAATTGCTTGTTATAATTTAAGCAAAACAATTTATTGTTCCCTTAATCCAGTTGCAGAAATTCCACACTTTAAAGAGGTCATTATAATGGCCACTAATTGCGATAGCTGTGGACATCGCACCAATGAGGTGAGAATAATAAACTACGCTATGCTTCTTTTTACATTTTTTGCTGATCTTATATAGCAGCATTTATCACTGATTGTTAAATAGGTGAAATCAGGAGGAGCCACAGAAGAGCTGGGAACCAGAATAACACTACACTTAACAGATCCTTCAGATATGTCCAGAGACCTGCTGAAGGTGAGTTTGACTACATATGTTTACACTAGGAAAGCAATCTCAATGAATGTGTTTTTGACAACGTTTTAAAGTGGTCAAAAGTTAATAAGTATGTTTTACACCCTGTTTACATCTGTATTTAGCATGGTCTACATTCAAGTTTATTTATTTGTATATTTTTTTATTTGTATATTTTTCACAATAATTATCATTCCAAATCACCTTTACAAGAGGTGCACATTAAGCATGGGCTGATGCCTAATGTGCTGATGGTATAATAACCTCGGATACAAATATTATCACGGTATTGTGATTACTACTCTAAAATAAGTTATTTTTAAGTGTCAAACTTTTTGTTTGATATAAATAAGCCACTGCACTGTTCAGGTCTATAGCATACTTGGATGTTGGCACTTAAAGTTACTGTTGCCCTAAATAAATAAATAAAATTAACCTTGACAACACCTAAAAAACGTATACCGCAGGAACAGTATAATACACAATTTTTGCAGTTTTAAAACCGTGACTTTTCCAAACCGCAGTAAACTTTGAAACTGGTTATCTTCCCATGCCTAGTGCATATTAGTACTACATTAGTCAAATTAGAAAAGTTAAGGAGTTGTATATAGGGTGAACAGTATATAAACGTAGATAACCTGCAGTTATACAGTATATAGTGTCCTTCCAAAAGGTGAGGGCTTTGTGTATAGTACATGTTCAATGATGTGTATCTATTAAGTGTTTGTGTTGTCCACGTGATTATGGTTGGATGTCATTCGTTGTTTTTTTTTTTTTAACAATACCAGTGTAAAATAGCTGTTCAGTAACTACTGACTGGTACCTGAAATGATACTTAAAAAATCCACAAAGTTGTTGAATGACAGGAAAGTGATTTATTTTTTGCAAAGAATATTTGAAGTGAACATTATATTAAGTGTTTATTGAATGTATACTTAAATATAAAAATACACGTAACATACATTTCCATTGTAAATTCCCACAGCTATAAAGCCCAAGCACAATACTAAATCATATTATAATACTAATAACAGCAGAGTAGTCAGGGTTTTTGGTATTTTTACATTAAAGTTACATATGACACCTGGTTTATGTACACAACCCTATTTGTGATTGAGTTGAAGAAAATGTAATCTTAATATCTAATTTCAGGTGTAAATTGTAAGCATGCTTTGCCATTCATCATTAGCATTTGTGTGTTGCAGTCAGAGACGTGCAGTGTGTTGATTCCTGAGCTGGAGTTTGAGTTGGGAATGGCGGCTCTCGGAGGGAAGTTCACGACGGTGGAGGGGCTGCTGAAGGACATTAAAGAACTGGTAGGAAATCAAAGCTTCATTAATGGCTTTGGTTGTCATTAACAAACAGCTTATTTTATGCTTGTTTTGAGCAATTCCATGTGAATGTCAACCTTGCCATGAAAAAAAAAAAAAAAGGTTTTCACCAAAATAGCAAAACCCTTTCTAAGTTTGTGTAAGCAAGTATTTGACAGTACTGTAAAAATACTCATGTCTCTGTCAATGTTTTCAAACAATTATATTTGATTTACCAAAGTTACACAACTGACAATTTCACATCTGACACATCCACAAAGAAGCTTTTTCCTCATAAATACAAAAATATAAAATAAAATCAATCATTTTTGTTCTATAGAGAGCCAGCTCTTATCCTTTTGATTAGCAATTTTTCTTTTGGGTTGTGCAGTTTATTTCATAGAATTTCTACAAAGTATGTTGTTTACTGTAAACTTGCAAACTTTTTTGGTCACATCACATCCAGATTTATTTTTAAATCTAAAAAATGTTTACAGATTTATATTTTTCTGATCCCATAACTCTGTGGTTAGTTGTTTTGGAAAATATAAACAGATGTTTCAATATAATGTTAACATATACTTTCTATGTGAATTTATGTTTTGATTTTTTACTGCAAATTTCACATCCATAGTGCTGGAATTGCTCTTGTGCTTTTAATGGTTCTTTCAGATTGTTTCGAAAAACCCCTTCATGTGTGGAGACAGCTCTGCAGCGGACAGAGTAGAGAAGCTGGAGCTGTTTGGACAGAAAATCGACAAGGTTTGAAACGGTTTACTTAATGTCAATTAAAAGCTTCTCTAATAAAGGTCCAATTATTTAGAATAAATTTGAAAAAAATAAATAAATAAAAATAACTTTCTTTTAGAGCTGCTTTTTTGAAAGTCATGGTTATTCCACCAAATATTGAATTCTTAACTTACCAGAAGTTAAAACACTGGTATTGGTTTGTGTAAAACTGAATATAAATGTGTAAAAAGATGGCATCTTTTTAAAATTGTATACTGCAAAAAAAGCAGCTTTGACTCTTTCTTTCTTTCTATTAAATTTGGAACAACTGTTGTCATTTTTCAGAACTGAACAATATGTAATGTAATGTTCTACTCAAGCACATAACTGTAAATTGTAAATTCAGAGAAACTACGAATAGTGTAGTGGTCTCTTAATTTTTTTTAAATTAACTATGTAAAATATTTGAGCAAGCCACTGTTTATTAAAAAAAGAAAGGTGTTTACCAAATTGCTATTTTTGTTTGCCATTTTAAGTTTATGTGTTGTATTTTATAAAATGTTTCCTAGATAATGGCTGGTGAAATGGATGTGCATATTGTCTTGGATGATCCAGCAGGAAGTAGCTATCTTCAGGTGAGTCAGGAGTCATTTTTGTCCTATTTTATTCAAACTTATGGTTTTAATAATCGTATGTTTAAGTTTAAGATATAATATCATGTGTGAATTATTATTTTATTATTATTAAGTGCAAATATATATCTTATTCTTTTTGTGACTGCTAACCACCTCACGTTTTTTCTCTCTTTTCTGCAGAATGTATATGCTCCAGATCCAGATCCAGAAATGAAGATTGAGAAATACACCAGGACCTTTGAGCAGAACGAAGACTTGGGGCTCAATGACATGAAAACAGAAGGGTACGCAGAGAAATAGGCTTAAAGTCAGAGAAAAAACTGAGATTATATGTTGCTAATTGACAAATTCTGTCAAAGCCACCATTATGTACCATTATTTAATTCAGTTTTACATTTAATTGTAACATCCCATGTAATTAGCACTTCTGAAACCCATGCTGTCTTTAAAGTCAGCTTTATTATTTGAGAAAAGAAATGTAGCTATTTTGGCTCGAATGGAAACGCAAGGTTGTGTATTTTCCTTGCTGCCTATAAAATAATTTTTAAGTTATAAGTTTTGGTCATTGTGTTAATAAATAATGTAACAAAAATTGTTACTATGTTTTTGAAGTACTTAAAACTACAGACACTTAATAAAGTAGTTTTAAGCACACTGCAGATGTGAATTCTGTGGACACATTATTTCATTTCAATGTAATTGGACTAACTCATTAAGGGTGTAATATGTAAAGGTTATGTTTGGACAATAAAACACTTTCAGATATGTAACAAGTATGGTGCTGATCTATTTACACGTAACTTTTCCAGTTCAGTGAGACGTCTAATTAACAACTGCTTCAGCACGACATCAAAACAACAGTGTTAAAGCTAATAATAGATTTTATGACTGTGCTGGAACATACAGTTACAGTGCTGAAAATGCACTCTTTTTTTTTATTTACATTTATCTGGTGTTTTTATATAGTTTTGTTTATTAAAATGAACAGAAATCAGTTTAACCAAAATTAGCATTATTTAAATTGTAGCTTTTATTTCTACTGATAAAAGGCACATTTTTGTGAGTCTGAAGAAAGCAACCCCAAAACTGGTTTCTTAAATGTTTTGTTTACATAACTTCTATCCTCAATTCATGCATAAGAGAGCAAAGCATGCCATTGCTAATTTATAGAGGCTATGTGTTGAATTGGAAATACTTTCCCCATAAAATACTGTTAGCAAACATCTAGATGCCATCAAAGCTGCTGAAAGTGTTGGTGTTCTTAAGAAGTTCTTAGTAGCATTTATTAATTTCTGTTATCTTTAGTATTTTTGATATACTGTAAATATTTTCATTTGCTAGTGGGTTATTAAAAAAAATCTGCAAATTTGATAGTATGTGTAGTAAATAATGTTGCTTGTTTGAGATTCTTTCTTAGTGTTTTTTCTAACACCATGAGCATAGCACTGGTAAGTAAATATTATTACTGTTAACTGAGTGTGTTAAGTGTCATGTGATGTCAACATGGCGATGCCCATAAAAGAGGATCCAATCAGCATACAATTAAGCAGCTACATAAGTAGAGCATACATTTATAACATTTTAATCACCCACCCCTCTCCGTTTTTAATGAAGTGCTATTAATTTGTGAGTAAAAAAAAAAAAAGGCTAAGTGTACCTTTCCTACTGTAGCATAATAAGAGCCTCTCTTTTCGACTATTCCAGTCATGCAGCACAATGCAGCTAGGAGGAAAAACAATGAATCAAGGGTCTTTGTGCCTTCCGCTGGCTCTTAACATTTATTCAAACAACATAACCACTGAACAGCAGATGTAAGCACATGACTAGCATGTAATTTAAAGCAGTGACAAATAAAATGCAACCAACATTGGTCCATATACAATGAAAATACTGATGTTCGTTCACCCCACAAATGGAGTTGTTCTTTTTTCTCTCAGTAAGTAAAGTCCACCGTGATGGCAGGTTTAATGTCCCATGGCCATTTATGGCCAGTGGTGGTGTAGGTCTCTTCTGTTGTGTGAGGGAGTGCGTCAGTCCAAAACATAAAAAAAACGAAAGTTTACAAGATGCAGCTGTCGTCTTCATTAAAACAAACAATATAACGTGAAGTAGGGAACAGAACATTACTCGGACTAGCTGCGTTTGTGTCATTGTCCATGGTCGCGAAGCCCCGTTTACTTGCTCTTGGCTGGCTTCTCGGTTTTCTTGGGCAGCAGCACTGCCTGGATGTTTGGGAGCACTCCGCCCTGGGCGATGGTAACGCCGCCTAAAAGCTTGTTGAGCTCCTCGTCGTTGCGCACAGCCAGCTGTAGGTGCCGGGGAATGATTCTTGTTTTCTTGTTGTCCCGGGCTGCGTTCCCGGCCAGCTCGAGGATCTCAGCCGTCAGGTACTCCAGGACAGCGGCCAAATACACGGGGGCTCCTGCGCCTACGCGCTCGGCGTAATTTCCCTTGCGTAGCAATCTGTGTACACGTCCGACTGGAAACTGAAGTCCAGCTCTGGATGAACGAGATTTGGCCTTTGCGCGGGCCTTCCCTCCGGTTTTACCTCTTCCAGACATGTTTTGACAACAAAGGAACCGGCTGTTTGGCTGGTAGCGTCGTGTTTGGTGTTGCTAGTCAATTGCGTTTTCGCTTATGATGTAAGCAGGGATTGGTATTTATACCCGGACGTGTTCTCTGACTGGATGGATGCAGTGTAAAGCAACCCACCAATCCCAGCGCGAACCTTAGTCCGTGACGTTCGGTAGTCGTCCTATGAGAACATTGATTTTCCTTGCTCCGATTTGCATGCCGACTCTATAAATAAGGGGCAGAAATGTGCGCAGCGCGTTCGCATACTATAACCGTCCCGTGACAGCTGAGCTATCGTGATAAATCGACACGATGCCCGAACCTGCGAAGTCAGCGCCCGCTCCCAAAAAGGGCTCTAAAAAAGCTGTCACCAAGACCCAGAAGAAGGGGGATAAGAAAAGGCGTAAGACCAGGAAAGAGAGTTACGCCATTTACGTGTACAAAGTACTTAAACAAGTCCACCCGGACACTGGCATCTCCTCAAAGGCGATGGGCATTATGAACTCGTTTGTAAACGACATCTTCGAGCGCATCGCCGGAGAAGCGTCGCGCCTGGCGCATTACAACAAGCGCTCCACTATCACATCCCGGGAGATCCAGACGGCCGTGCGCCTGCTCCTGCCCGGAGAACTGGCTAAACACGCCGTGTCCGAGGGCACAAAGGCCGTGACCAAATACACCAGCTCCAAGTGAAAGTGAGCGGCAGACGGACTGGACTGTATCCTTACGGATGGCAGATGAAAACTGTCCGCATAAAGGACCTCTGGTACATCTTGAGCTCTGGAAGAGCACAGACACACGGTGCTTTCCATCTGTAACACAACATTCACCTGAGGTTGCTCCTGTTTGGTCGTAGTTGCACGTGTGAACACTTGTTATGTACTATTATGGCATATGACCGTCATTTGTTAACCCATGTGGCTGTAAACTCAAATTGCCGGAGGAAAACACTGTGGCTTTGGTTTTTATTGATTCTTGTTGAACATAAATTTGCTGTACTGTATTCATATCGAAGAAAATGTCTCAAGCCTAAATGTTTCTTCATAAGTTACCGTGGTATTATTTACCCCAAATAAATACACTGGTTAATTGTAGCCGTTTTCCTGTCATGTAATATGTATCTTATTACATGGACAAAAGAGTGCTTGCAAAGTATCATTCGTTTCTGCAGTAATTATTCAGAGGATGTTCTTGTTTGAAATGGAGGTATTTTTGCAGCACTGTTGCCGTATCTGCAAAAGTTTAGACGTGCACCAATAGACTCTTGGCTTGGGAACAGAAGTCGGCTGAGGATGTAACCATAGCAACAGTAAGGCAGGCTGCTCGAGTATTGGAGGATTCATGAACAAAACAGAAACTGTAATTTATTCTATATAACTCTCACAAACACATACAGCCGTTTTCCTCGTTTGATTGGAGAAGTCATTTAATTGACACCTAATGAAAGTTTCATATTTTAATACGAATGTATGCATACAATTGGATGAAAATGAATCATAAAAATGTACAATTACTACTATTAATGTAATAATCGCTTTCACAAACCTTAAAAGGAGCCATACGCAGAATTAAAGCTTCTGGCAAGCCTTTTAATCTAAAAAAAAAATGATAATAATCCCTATTTTCATGCTAAATAATTTGATATCTTTTCCATTAAGCACTGTACGTACAAGCTACTTATTTTTAGAGAGGCCGTGGTACCTTTTTAAAAGACACTAGTACTCATTCATTAGATGCAATTTTAAGTCAGTGCGTGAAATCAAAATGTACAATGTTTATTTAGCTAGCCCACATATGCTTAGGTGAACAATTAATCTGTGTAAGTTAATCCACTAAAAAATGTTTGTTTTGGTCATCTTCAATCAAAATCTGACCATTTGCTTCCGAGTTTGAAATGGCAGTCCTTATCTGTTGATGGGCTTCAGCCACAATATTCGAAACCACACCCCTTTTTACCCTTAGTTTGCTAGGAGGAAACGATGTGCCCCGCCCCCTACTTATTTAGTTTCAGTTTTAAGTACATCAACATACTGAACCAAAAATCTTAGCAGGTTCACGTGAACATTAAATAGATACTAGTATCTAGTTACTTACAATGTGTTAGATGCTTGTACTCCATTATAGAATTAATTACATACTAGCAACTATTAAATAGACAATATTACTTATTCATCAGATACCAGTGCTTATTTCAAGTGACTAGTAACTGTTCTGTTGTTAGTAGTAACCGGTTTCTAGTTTTGCGGGATATCAGCTAATCAGCTTTGACTGTTCATATAATATATTTACAAACCGTTTCTATGTGATGCAGAGCAGCTTTAATTCCGCTGTTTCAAGATTCCCTTGAAAGTGGGTAATTTCAGATTATAAGGAAGTTTGTTTCATACAATTTGTTCTGTGTGATTTCATCCAGCTTGCGTTACTGAGACACATAATGGAGAAGGAGATTTGATCATGATGCCCCTGCAGGCAGAGGGAGAGGATAATACACATGATCATGTTTTGACATTTGGCTTTAAAAAAAGGGGCACAAGTGCGTACAGTGCGCATCAAGTATCCAAATATGCACAATGAATAAAGTACTTGAAGAAAAATAATATCTTAGTGTTTGGAATTATTTTGCAAATAACAATTTATTAGATGTGACTCTTGATACTATATATATATATATATAAGTAAATGTCCTTTTTTTGTAAAACCTTTGATTTAAAAGGTCATACAGATATTTAAGTAAATATAAAACAATTCAAATTGATTTAAAAGTTTGATTTATTTATTTATTTAACCAGGAATGTCCCGTTGAGATACAATATCTCTTCTACCAGGGAGTCCTTATATAGAATATTCTGTGTTTTCATAACATAGCCTAGACTGTTGAGCATTGTTCACAGCAACAGTGTGACAAATCACCAGCAGTTACAACAGTGATGACCAGGGAAATGTGTCACAACATTGACTGTGTGGGATTCTCACAGGCCCATAGCCTGGGGGGGTTCAGGTGATTTGAATAATCAGCCACCCACTGTCAAAGGATGTATCTTTTTTTTTTTATTTGTATTTTTTTGTCCTGTACGCAACTTTTCATGTTCCATTTGTTTACTGCTAATGCCATTACAAATTGTGAAAAGAACTGTTCGATTAAATTTTTTAAGACCAAACAGATTCCTCTGATAACATCTGTGTTTTTGATTTCAGCAATTCAGCTGTGGTGAATGCAAGCAATTATTTTTATGAGTCCAACATCACACAAGAAAACATGCAGTCAACCAGAGACGTGATCAATTAGGGAAGTCGTCAAGGAGTGGTTTGAGGAACATGCTGGTGAATTTCTGTTAATGCTTTGGCCTCCAAATTGACCTGATATGAACCCAATTGAAATTTGCTGCTTGACTTAGAAAAACAACACCACCCTGCATGCATATATACGTATAATTAAGGTAATATAATGGAACAACCCTAATCATGGAAAACAGACAATAGGTAAAATAAGCAATATGGTGATATAAATATATTGAGTTTAGAGATGTGCAGCCCAGATGTGTTTTTTTTAGGTGGTATATGGCTTGGAGGAGCAAAAAGGCTGCTCTTACAATATGTCTGGCTGTTTTGGTGCTTATTGCTCTGTAGAGTCATTCAGATAGCAACAGTTCAAGTGGAGAGTGGGCTGGGTGTGAGGGGTCCAGAATTATTTTCCAAACCCTTTTCCTCACTGAATCTGTGAAGGTTTTGGAGGTTGGGTAGGGGGAAAGTTCTTATTTGGTAGCTGAACCAAACCGGACGCTATAGAAAAGACTCACTAGCTATGTTTCCATCCAAAGAGTTGAATTAGATTTAGATGCAAAACTGTAATATCACATAAAACATTTGCGAATAAAGCCATACAATGAGTCAAAGAGAACAAAATTGTCACTTCCTGTTAAATTGGCACCAAATATCAAAGAAAAATGGAATTAGCTGAGAAGCCACTGTGGCCATTTTTTTCTTATATAAGTAAAATAAATTACTCTAATCTCAGAAGACATAGACAAAATGCAAAGAAATGCGCAGTGGGTTTCGGAGGAGCAAGAGCACTCTTTAGGAGCGCTGCCACTCAACACAGTTCTGGGAAGTAATAATACTGAACCACGTTGATGACGGACCAAAACAAAATTTTAGATGTTGGAAGGAAGGGAGGCAGGCTGGTCCAAAAGAAGATAAATGAAACAATGTCCAAGGAATCAGATAGCCAGACAAACGGCACCTTAGAAGGTCATGTACTACATTGTTCCTTCCTTGTGTAGTTTTAAGAGGGTCTGCCTTTGTTAAAACGATGCTCTAAAGACGGCAGGCTTTGTCTAAAAAGGCGTGATACCTGTTTCTAAAAAAAAAACAGACACTTCTCACGAAGACGACATGTCTGAAATCACCTGTGCTAAAAAAGGGCATTGAGAGTATGTGCGTGTTTTATGAAAAATAATATGAACGGATTAAACCAACAATAACTGGTATTAGTTGTCTAAGGAAGGCGTCATGATCTTTATTTTGTTCATTTATAGATATGTATAATAGTTGATGAAATTGTTACTTAGTTAGATTGTATTATTGTTGTGAAATAAACCGGACTCACCATTTACTTGTTTCACACCAGTTAGAGTTTTTTTGTTCTGTTGAAAACAAAAGAAGATATTTTGAAAAATGTTGGAAACCTGTAACCATTGACCTCCATAGTAAGAAAAACAAATACTATTTAAGTTGATCGATACAGTCTTCAGTCTACAGTTTGGAACAATTAAAGGGTGAGTAATGAAAATGTTCTCTCCCTTTCATATACTATGTTTTGATTAAGGTTAAATTGGTTAATGTTAGTTAATGTATTTAATAATATGACCTTAACATTTATTACAGTATTTATTCATCTTTATTTGTTCAACAAAAACACGGTTCTTCCTTGTTAGTCATTTAACAAGCACAAATTTGGATTTCAATAACGCATGAGTAAATGCTGGACTGTGATTAATAAATGCTGTTGTTCAAGTATTGTTCATTCTTAGCCTATAATAAATACATTAATGCAACCTTGTAAACTTGTAAAGTGCAGTGACCACATTTGTTTTGCATTGTATTTTTTATTTAATTAATTAATATGAATTTAAATTAAGAGAACACATTTTTTCAACAAATAAAAATGTGTAATTATTCAAAAATTGTTTAAGATTAAACTAACAGTTTTGCACCCTACGTCCAATACAATGGACATCACATCAGGTCTTTTTATTTTTTTTTATTATTATTATTTTTTTGCTTTCGAAGCACTTCACCTAATGTAAAGCATACTGTCCATGTTATTGGACATTTATCGTCCAATCAAATGGCAGTAAAGCTCTGTCTGCTGGAATTTGAAAACTCTCCTCTACGCTGAAGAGAAGTATGGCAGTACTTTATTCCAGACACAGAAGTAGGCTACATTTTCAGTGTTTTATTCACATTTATTGATATGTTTGATAATATCTCATAGATTGTATAAAAAGAAGCATCGCATTTTTTAATTAAAGTTAAAAATAAAGGGACAAAAGCGTCTGCTAAAGGACTAAATGTAAATGGTAGAATTGCAAACTTTAAATCAGGATTTATATATATATATATATGTCCAATGTAATGGATGATAGGTGGAGACGCTGGATATGTATGTCCATTATAATGGCTAATGGGTTCTAATATTGTGCAGTCTATAAAACAAAAACCTAAAAATTAAAGTTAAATGTTTAAGTTTAATAAGTTTATAATGTTCAGAAGGAACAGTTTGTATTATTTTATTTTTAATATCATGTTGGTATATTGTTTTATGTATGTTGTTGTATATTGCTTTGACCCATGTCAATTGAAATGTACAAAAAATAATAATTAAAAAAATTCAACATTATTATTTTATTTAATATAATTTATGTAAGCCTTAGGATCAGAGGAAATGTACTTTTAAGTTTTTCTGTAACTTGGTCTGAAGGGCTTAATTCCATTACTTAATGAAATTAACATGAATGTCCTATGTTGTAAACCACTTTTTGTCTCCAAGAGGACACATTTGTTGCATAATGTGATTTTGTAATAGCACACTAAAGTGAAGCGTGATACACAGTGATATAATGCATTAGTGGAATATGACTCTATGCAGAAGACAGGTACCTGATTAATGTGAGCTGCACACCTGATGCTGAGCTTGTGCTGATGGTGTTTCTGCAGCTGTGATGTTCCTCCTCTGACTGTTGTGTTTCTGGTGCCTCCCTCACACACACAGACAAGAGGAGGCCAGTATAAAAGCACATCATCACAAACACTGACAAAAGACACATGAGAGAAGAAACCAGGAGAACAAGGTACTGTGTGTCCTTTATCATATATTATGAGTATGAATATGTTGAAACTTTTTATGAAATGTAATGATAATTTGGTTTATTATCTATCTATCTATCTATCTATCGTTCTATCTATCATTCTATCTACGGTATCTATCTATTGTTCTGGCTGTCGTTCTATCTGTCTATCTGTCTCCCTGTCGTTATATCTATCTATCTATCTATCTATCTATCTATCTATCTATCTATCTAT
>CAIGQV010015775.1:137761-152669 GCA_903798115.1 Danio jaintianensis
ATAAAAACGACCAAATTAATCACTTACTAAACAGTCATCTGCATTAATCACATCAAATATCAAAAAACATTACATAATTTAAAAGAAAATTGGAAATATTTTACATTGTAGATATGAAATTACACATTGCCCATTTAATAAAAACACAAAAAGAACAAGCTATAGGAATAATTTACTGTCACGGTGAACAATATATAATCATGTAATCAATAAAAAACTGTTGTTAAATCATGAGCATTTTAATATGCTACATACACCAATTACAAGTACTTCATGTTTGGAATGTAATTAAAAGAATAGTTCACCCAAAAATGAAAATTGTCATCATTTACTCAACCTTCACTTGTTCAAAACCTGTTTGACTTTCTTTCTTCTGTTGAACACAAAGGAAGATATACTGAAGAAATACTGAAGAATGTTTCCACTTGAATTTTTTCCAAGTGGTTTCCAACATTCTTTAGAATATCTTCTTTTGAGTTCAGCGGAAGAAAATAAAAGCTCAAACAGGTTTAGAGCCACTTGAATGGAGAGTAAATGTTCATTTTTGGGTAAAGCATCTCTTTAAAGTAACCCAGCACATTGTTCTCTGTCATTCTCAGATGTTACAAAGAGCCGCAGACCGTGATGTTTGTGAATGGAGAGCTTCAGGCCGCACGTTTCTCCTTCGAGACGTTTCGCTTCACCGAGCACAGAAACAGGACAGTGTCCACCTCTTACATCCACTGCGCCACCAGACTCTGTGAGAAGACTTTCTGCAGATCCTTACGGCAGGTATGAGCACCGTGACTGACGGAGAGAAACATATGGCTTCAGCTAATAAAATGTATTTAAATGCATGTGTGTTAGAACTGCACAGTGTTTGGAAGGAAGAGGAGAGAAGTGCAGTCGGCTCAGGGAACTTCAGTCAGTGATGTCGCCACCATCACTTCTGGACCAATCATCACTAAAGTGGACGGTAAGACCAATCAGAGGTTTATATGAGAGAAGAGGGAAAGGAAAAAAATAATTATATATATATATATATATATATATATATATAAATACATTATTTTTTTCATGGTGACTTTAATCCATATGCAAATTATAGAAGAGCAAACATTTTTGCTTCCATATATTTTTCCTCAATTTTGAATTTACATCAGACAATTATAACTTAGATTTGCAAGAAATAAACTTAAAATCAGACCTTTTTCCCTCAGAATTTTGACTTTTTTGCAATTGTGAGATGGTAGGTAATCTTGCAATTAAAATTTTATGTTGTCTTGCCATTTTCTTTCTTTCTTTTTTAAATTATGACTTTTCACTCACTTTGTCTCGTAATTCAACAGTTTTTTTTCCTCCAGATTTGTATGTTTTACCATTGCACGATTTTTGTGGCGTTTTTTTTTCTTGCAGTTTTGATGTTTTCTTTCAGAATTCAGATTTGATGGTGACTTTAAAACATATGCAAATTTATAGTGGGACAGTCAGTTTTGCTCCTATTATTTTTCCTCACAAATTCAAGTTTATATCTTGCAATTCAAACTTTTTCATATGAACTCAGAATTGCAAGATTTACACTTAAAATCAGACTTTTTTTTTTCTCTGAATTTTGACTTCATCTTAGGCAATCTTGTAATTACAAATTCATATTTTTTTTAATTCTGTGAAAAAGCTAACAAACGTGAAAATGCAAGAAAGGTTAAATCTTGAAAATGTTTTTTTTTTTTTTTTTTTTTCTAAATTGACAAATGTTTTTGCAATTCAAAGCTTACTTCTCTTGATTCAAAGTTGTTGGGTTTTTTCCACAGAATTGCAAGATTATATCTTTCAGTTGCAAAATTGTAAGTTGTGAACTCAGATTTGTGGGATGTAAACCTAAAATTGCTAAATGTAAACTTTTTAATTGCAAAAGAAATTCCAGAATACACAATTTATATCTCACAGTTTTAAGGCTGTATTGGACAATTCTGACTTTTTTTCACAATTGTGAGAATATATCTTGCAATTCTACAAAATATATCAGTATTACGTGATAAAAGCAAAATTCATATTAGACTAAGAGACAAAAATCATAACTAAAATCAAAACTCAAAAGTAAAAAGCTGAATCTTGCCTTTTCCCTTCACAATTTTGCCTTTTTTATTTTGCTGAATTGCAAGATAGATCTTAAAACCTTTCAATTGTGTTCAAACTCAAAAGTAATAACCTTTGTAATTCCCTTCACAATTTTGACTTTTTCGATTTCTTTCGATTGTGAAACAAAGTTCAAATTCAGAGAAGAAAAATCTTTTTAAAATTTAACTCAAAATTGCTCCATGAAGCGATTAATAAAAATTATTAATAAATTGGAGTGAAAATAATCTACAGTAATTTGTAAGTCACATTAAAAATCCAAATCACTGCTTCTGGAACATTACTGTATGTGTTATAAATGATTTACCTGTGTATATGTTTTTCACTTTCCTTTCTTAGAAGTGCTTGGTGCTGTTCCTGCAGGTATGTGTGTTTCCTCTGCTTCAGTATTGATAGAGCTCATCTGAAGGTCTCATTAGTGTTTATTATATTTGTGCAGCATCTGTGAATCACAGGCAGGAGCGGACGGTGATTGGCATCTCTGTGGCCACTGGGCTTTTCGGTGGACTCTGCGTCGTCATGCTAGCGGTGCTAATCTACAAGATCACCAAGAACCGATTCAGTGTAGCAAAATCCCCACTTTTCCACTGACAGTCACAACATGGCATCCCATTCTTGTAGTTTTATTCATGGGGAAAATGATATTGGTGACGCACTGAAGAACGAAACGTCACTATTAATACAAGTAGATCTGTGGCTTACAGTTGAAAACAATCTACTAAAGTAAATTATACTTTTATGCATGCAATGATTCATTACTTTATTCCATTCATATATAGGCATTTTGGGGGTTTCTGTATGAGGGTAAAATGTGTTTTTCTAATGTCATTTTGAAAACATTAAAGCAATACTAAGGATTTAGTTAGTCTTTTTACATTGCAGAATATTTGGAGCCCAAAATGAGTAATTTATTTATTTATTTTTTGCTCACAATTCTGAGTTCATCTCACAATACACACACATTTTTTTTTTTTTTTTTTGAGATCTCACTATCAGAATTGACTACTTGCAAGGTTGTCCTGCAAATTATAGACTTTTATTTTTTTATCTTTTCAGAATTCTGAGATTTAGCTTGAAGTTCTGAAAAAAAAAAAAGTCAAAACTGAGATACAAACTTAGAATTGTGACCTAAAATGATTCAGAATTTACGTTTTTTCATTTTTTTATTCTGAAAGTAAGAATTGCAAGACCACCTGTCACAATTTCCAGGAAAAAAAATATTCAGAACTGCAAAATATAAACTAAATTCTGGTAAATGAATGAAAAACTAGAAATCAGAAGTTATGTGCTGTATTTTATAACTCGGACAAAACAACAACTTTAAAATGTGAGATTAAGAATAAAAAGGAAAATAAGAATTGTCACACAAGTAATTTGTTGTAATAAAAAGTTTTAAATGATATACCTTTTGTATCTACATCGACAATTATTTTTTTAATTGCTCTGAGTTTTCAGAGATGTTCATTACATGAAACAATCAAAAATATTAATTTATAGTAATTGTGTCCTCTGAGGCACACAACAGCCCCCATTTTGAGCACAAGACATCGGAAAGCTTTGAGTAATTAACCTTTTTACAATACACTTGAGTGGAAGGCACAATTTCACCATTGTAAATAACTGTTTGTGGCATTTCATACATTTACAATAATTCATGGATTCAATGTATTTTTCATATATGAATAATACATCTCAAATAAATCTTGTTGACTTCATTTATTTGGAGGGAAAAATATAAAAGGAAACCGGTTTTACTTTTGGGGTAAATTATACCTTTAATTTATTTACACAAATTAAACCTTCAAAATAGAGTGACATAAAAAAAAACCCAAAAAGATATTACACAGTGCACAGAGTTTTAAAAAACAGACTTTATTAACATTTGTTTTAGAAACAATCTTCTCCCTTTTCCACACAGACTTGTGTAAATGACAAAAACGCTGAAGATGTGAACGCAAAAAGAGGAAAACAAAAAAATTCTCCTTTGATATCAGTGCAACACTATACTAAAGTCCATAAATACAGGAGACGTTTGGCATAGAGGATGCTCACAGGTACGAATGGATTTTGTTTTTGGGAACCGGTAACTAAAAAAAAATAGCCAAAATATATTGACAAGACATGACATTTAAGCTAATGAAACAATAATTCAGCAGCAGAAACGTCACATTTCCTCAATATACATTTCTGGATGCAAAAAGGACAAAAAAAAAAAACAGCAGAAAATCTCCCATTCACATTAATAATAATAAAAAAGGACAGCGTGTTTGCTTTGGTGAAGCATGCCATTCTGGTTTCCTCCAATAAATGGGGATTGTGGTTTTTTTTTTTTTTGAGAGGGAGAAGATCATAAATTCATGGATTAAGAAGCCAAAATGAATGTGAATGGAAAGAGCAAGATGGCCTTGGGTTTTTTCTTTTGGCTCAGGAAACTATAGAAAAATACACCTTCATTTTCAAGCGCTTCCAATTTGTTGAGACAGGCAGGGGGGAAAAAAGAAAAGAAATAAAGGATTTTTGAACCATTTAACGGAGTCAATAAATATAACAAAAAGCCTTTAAGAATTCCAGATGTTATAATTCGTCCTCTATGTGGTTTTCTGATTTACTGCTCTCTGTCGATTCTGCAAAATATAAAAAAAGAAGGATGAGCTATCAAGATTTAAAATGAAACTATTACTGGTGCTTTATATAATGCAAGTCAACAAAACAGACATACAGGAGTCACTAAATTTAATACACAGACTACATATAAATGTATGCCCAGGTAATAATGTTAGAAGCTGAATATTGTTTACGTCACAGATCTCTCATTTCGTAAGACGTTAATCCATTCCTTTAATTAAATCATTAAGAGACGTATGCGAATAGGTTCAATCAAAAATGCATAAAGTGGTGATAAACATGAACACGAAGATAGATTACATATTATATATCAATATAAACAACCAAGCCTCTACTTGTAAGCCAAAAATATGTTCCTATATATTCATAACAGAAAATATTCTGAAGGATTTCAAACTTAGGTGAAAATCATTAAAAATGCTAGAAGTGGCTTGCAAAAAAATAAAACCACACTTCTGGGGAAAGAGTTAATGGATCATCAGGACTCAAAGGTATTCTTTTGTTTCGCCTGTATATGCTTTTTTTCCCCACTTTGAAAGCCAATGACTTACATTTTATAAAATCTAAAATATTTAGGCCCAGTTTTACAAATAGGTCTTAGCTTTAAGGCTGGTTTATACTCGACATGTTTGCAAGTTTTTTTATTTTTATTTTTTTTATTAATGCTCAAAGAACAGAATACAGAACAATACAAATAAAAAGAAAAATGGTCAGGGGTGTACAAAAAAAATAAATAAAAAGATAAACAATACAAAAAAAAATACAAATAAATATATATAAAAAATAAATAAAGTTTGCTTGGGTGCGCGCAGTGAATATGAACGTCACAGTGTTTTGGCTGGTGAAGTGAACAACTTTTTTCTTATTATTTTTTATTTTGCACACAACTGGGTGAACATGCATGTGACAACACCTTTACAAACCAAAATAAACCGCCTGGTGTGAAGTCCTTTAGGTTTCTTTTGAAGCTTTGAGGAAAAACAATGCCTTTATTTTGTGCACAGCTTGTCAATAGCTTAAGTAAATACTTTTTTTTATTATTGTATAAAAGGTTTTGCATTAAGTGTGCAGTTAGCTTGGACATATAAAATGTAGCCTAAGTTACTAACTACCCCAACTGTACTAAAAGCAAACATTTTTATGAGTGTCCTCCAAAATTATCCACAACTTATTTGTTTAATATATAGTTAAAATTAATTCATTTAGCAACTCCACTCGCTGACTTCTTTTCTACATGACAGTTACTCCAAGCTGCCCTGTTATTGGCAATAATAGTACAACAGTGAGCATGTCAATATAAAATCCTTCACAATTCTTAACTGTGTGTGTGCGCCAGGCAAAAGTATACATCAGCCTTAAGCCAGTCCTATGCCTTTTATAATAATGACACAGAAAAAAAAAATAATAATAATTTACTGGTGTGCATTTTAATATTGCGTTCATTTGTGTTTTTTTTTTTTTTTGCATCGCATGAATTTTACACAAGTAGATTTTTCCAAAAACCTATGTGGAAGACACATTTGAGGCAAATGTCACACATTTGCAAGAAACACATCGCACACAGAACTTCGTAAGTAATCTACTCACGCTAATTCTGAAATTGGCATGTGGTATTTTCCATTAAGGCTATTATATTTTGGAGCTGTTCTAAAGTGATAGTTCAAACAAAAATTACAATTCTGCCATTTCCTCATCCTTCACTTGTTCCAAACCTATTTGAGTCTTTCTTCTGCTCAACACAAAGAAAGATATACAGAATAATGATGGTGAAAAAAAAACAAAACCCATCGACCTCAATGTTTTTACCTCTTACAATGGATATCAATGGCTGCTTTACCCCCCAACATTCTTCAGAATATCTTGTTTTGTGTACAACAGAAAAAAGAAACTCAAACAGGTTTACAACCACTTGAGGGTGAGAAAATGTTTGGGAAACTATCCTTTTAAATCTCCTATATGGATCATTTATTTATTTGTAATTTTTGGGTGAACCATCCCTTCAAACACAAAACAAATGTTTGGTGTTGAATCTCCACACTAATGTTAGGATGGATAGCGGATTGAGGATTACCTGTTTTATCCTCCGTATTTTCAGCTGGATTTAGTTCAAGTATGGTTTCTTCCTCTTTTTCTTCAGCAGTCGGAGGTTCCTCTGCTGGCTTCACCTCTTCAGCTACAACAAATTATATACACCACCCCATTTACAGCACAAGTGACAAAATGAAGAGTTATTCAATCTACAAAATCCCAAAAACCCAATGCTAATATGGAGTGGTCACAGTCTTACCGCTGTCCCCAGATTTGGGAGGAATGACCTTCTCGGCATCGTCTGTGCTGTTAGCTTTGCTGCTCTCGCTGGTGTTGTTCTTGTCTTTCGCTTTGTCTTTAGGCTTTGGTTTGGCAAACTTGGCTTTGTTCAGCAGGTAATTGACCTCTCTGTCTAAGAGAGAAAGCTTAGCTTCGATGTCCTTCGACAGCAGAACTGGTTTTACCGTCGGAGACAGTTTCTCCTGTTCAGCAACGGTCTCGTTTTTCCATGTCTGCAATAAAAAACACAGAAATGCAGGAGAAGAGTTTACTGTGTAGAAGTCAATGGAAGAATAAAAAAGGAGGAATCACTAGGAAAAGGTAAAAGCGATTACTTACGATTGTCTCATTGACGACCTTCTCTAGTGTCTTCAATTCAACATCTGTGAAGATCTGGTCACTTTCAGGGATCAGTCTGGCACTCCTGGAAACAAACGGACATGCCATTTAATTGTGAGCAATGCAGTTTTTACTGTGTAACTTAAAAAAACATCAATATATTGAGTGCATTTTAAAATAATCTTTTTCTTTTTGTTTATTTTAATACACTAAACAACATTAAATTGTTAAAATATATATATATATATTTGTTGAATTTTATAAAATTCATGTTAAATAAACCTATTATTATTCTTTTTTTTTTTTAATGTCTCAATGTTTGTAAGTGTATTTATAGACATTTTTATCCTTGAAAATATTAACAAAGATTCCTACTATACCTGTTTTTATTCCCTATATCCGTTTATACTTGACAATCTTTGCCTCCTCAATCATACATTCAGCTTCAATTATTCATTCATTCTCCTTCGGCTTAGTCCCTTATTTATCAAGGGTCGCCACAGCAGAATGAACCACCAACTATTCCGGCATGCGTTTTACACAGCGGATGCCCTTCCAGCCGCAACCCAGTACTGGGAAACAGCTTCAATTATTATGAAGTAATTAAGTATAAATTTTATATTTTTTGTGTTTACACTCTACCAAGTTAAACATTTGCACAAACCATCTATTTTCTGTATTATCTGTCATTTCAGTAATAGGAAAATACATGTTGTGGTCAACTCTGTTACATTGGTTATGAGAAAGCACTGATAGAAAAAGCATGTGACTTCCTCCAAGTGATGTCACTTCTCTTGGCGGGAAACTCTGGAAGGCTGAGGCATGTCATTTATTTTTCTCTCATTCCTTTGTACAAATTGTTTAGGATATATCATTTGTAGATTCACTATTTGTCAACTCGCTTTTATTGTAATATATTAAAAACAACAACATGGTAAAGAAAAACATGTTTTAGACATGCCATGTGGTATCTGGTTTGAGGTTAGCATTCTGAGCTAACGCACAAAATGGTGGAAAATGTCAACTCCGTTACTGATTTAAAACATTTTAAAAAGTTTAATTAAAAAACAAAATGGCTACAGAACCAAATGTTTGCCCATCTCATTATTTTACATTATTAATAATTATTATTACAGTCTACTGTAATAATTATTACAGTCTACTGTAAGTTTGACATCTGTTGTATATCATTCCACTAACTTCAACATTTCTATAAAATTCTTTTAAATAATTATAAAAAAGGGTGATGCGGTGGCGCAGTGGGTAGCACAATCGCCTCACAGCAAGAAGGTTGCTGGTTTGAGCCTCGGCTGGGTCAGTTGGCATTTCTGTGTGGAGTTTGCATGTTCTCCCCATGTTCGCGTGGGTTTCCTCCGGGTGCTCTGGACTTGTGCGGGAAACCGAAGACATGCGCTATAGGTGAATTGGGTAAGCTAAATTGTTCGTAGTGAATGAGTGTGTATGGATGTTTCCCAGTGATGGGTTGTGGCTGGAAGGGCATCCGCTGCGTAAAACATATGCTGGATAAGTTGGCAGTTCATTCCGCTGTGGCGACCCCAGATTAATAAAGGGACTAAGCCGAAATGAAAATGAACGAATGAATTATAAAAAATATATATACACATTTAAATAGTGCCATATATTTATTTAGCTTCCATTTAATGTCATATATAAATGTAAAAATATAAATTGTAATAAAATAAATTAAATTACATACAAATAATACACACTTAAAAAAATAATTTTAAATAATTACACAAATTCATAATGCTTTTAAATAAATATATATTTATTTAAATAAAATGCACAGAATGTGATTTGAGAGATGGCTGGTGCAGCAGTCACTCACTTGAGGAAGATGTTGGAGTGGTTGAGCATGCTGTCCAGAGCTGCCAGTCTGTCGGGCCACTTCTTCCTTTCCTCCATCCTGAAGAACATGCCTTTACAAAGCTTCTTGAGTTCAGACAGCTTCTCCTTCAGCGGTTTGGTGCCTGCACTGTATCCCTCCTCATCCATCCAGCTGGACGCCTCGCTCAGCCTGCCTGAGATCTGCTCCTTCTCCTCCTCCGTCACCACAGCCAGATACTCGTCCTGATACAGCTTATCCTACAAAGACACATGACCGACATTTGTTTTAAATTACAAAGAGGATAGTTGACAGGTCAAAGTAAACTAATTAAATACAGGTTTGTTTGTTTTTAACGCCATGCAAGCTTCTATGGCTATTTTCATGGAAAATGTATACTGTATATAATATAAATTATATTAAGGTTTTACAATTTATTTTGGCTAAAAACTCTAAAACTGCATTTCGATTAACAGTGTTATAATAATAATTAAAAAATAATAATAATTTCACTTTAAAAGAATGAACTGAATAAAACAAAATTAATGGTGGCTTTAGATGAAAAATTACTCACAGTATTACTCGGTAAAAAACAATTTTTAACCCATGTCCTATTTTATATTTCTTTTAATTTGGCTGGAATAACAACAACCACAACATTAAAAAGTAAAAAAACAAAACAAAATGCATTAAAATATATTATTAGTCTTCCTAAGAAATGATTATTTTCTTCAATTGTCCAATGACTTGCCAGATTAACTAAACATGTCTAGTTAACCTATTTAAGCCTTAAATTGCACTTTAAGCTGAATACTAGTATCTTGCAAAATAACTAGGAAAAAAAATAATGTACTACCATCATGGTAAAGTCAAAATAAATTATAGTTATTATAATAACTATAATAAAAAATATATATAAAATATAAAATAATGAAAACAGTTTTTAAAAATGTCCTGTAACTGAAATCTAAATACACAAAACATGAAGTCCCCAAAAGACTTGTATATACTAATCATTTAGCTTGATAAGATCTCAATGTATAGTCAGGAATGTATTAAAATTGTTTTGCCCTGTATTCATTTATTTTATTTATTTATTGATTTATTTTGTGGCCAACACAGACTACAATTTCACCTAAAAATCACCTATAAATGTTCTCCTGAAGAAGAAGAAGAAAAAAAAAAAAAAAAAAAGAAAAAAAAAGTAACCTGATGGTGAGTACATAACAGTAAATGTTAATTTTTGGGTGAACTACTATGACATAAAAGCTCTGCTCAGATATGGACAAAGGCAGTTGGGTCATTGTGGTTGTGCAGGATCTCTGAGTGACGGATCAAACACTGAGAAGAGCTTCATTATACCTGCGTCTCAAAGATAAAAGCCTCCAGGCTGTTCAGGGTCTTTTCTCTCTCCTGCTTCTCCAAATCGCGGTCAGTGAGGTCCTGCAGCCTAATATTACAGAGGAACACAACGGAGTTCTTCAGTTACTCTGGCCCACTTCCCACTCTCTGTTAAAGGGTTAGTTCACCCAAACATTTAAATCCCATTATTAATTATTCACACTCATGTTATTACAAATCCATTTAGACAGTTTGTAAGATTTTTAGATATACAGACACTTTGATGTCTTTGGATCTACCAAGCATGGGCTGGCTGGCTTCACACCCCACCAGGTGGCAATGCGAGAAAGTTCACTCATCACCTTTCCCTCTTTTACATTTGAAGCATCTCCCGCACCCCCTTCTGTTCGCTCACCCTCCTATTCATCCAACTCACACAGAATGGACATCCCAAAAGATAAATGTTCTATATCAATCCAAGTGACTTTATCTATCATGTTTGATATCATTTAAAATGTCTCAGTGCGACTGGTACAATGGTCTCATTCCCTCGCAAATAGACATAATCGAAATAATAGATATATAACTTCAGGTATCTTTTGACCCACTGCTAAGGGTGTGCCTTTACCTAGGGGGCTTCCATTCAAATTACCATTTGTTCCCTATAGGCAGTAACTCTTCAGATCTCTTCAGATGCCACTAAATGCAAATGCCTATTGTTGTTCCACACACCCGCCTTTGAAGGAGATTCTTGGTCTGACTATATAGGGAAAAGTGTCCAAAAGTTCAGCGCGATTCTGTAACCAGATCAGCCCGTAGTGTAGAGCTACCATGCTCTATGCTATGTACTTTATGAAATCAGGTATGCATCTTTTAATCTTAGACCTATCTTTGAGTATTTGATGTCTTGTATTGATTGTTTATGAATTGACTGAATATTTGGCATAATACATATTTACCTGTCTATTAAATTGTTATGTTTGAACATATTCTGCTTACTCTGTAATTATTCATTTTAGTAGATTACGCTGTATCCTTGTTTCCGCACTTCCTACGTCAGGTCAGTAGACGGACTAAAGTCCAGTTGAGATGGAGCATTGGCACACTAACTGTATTTTAGGGATCCGACTGACGCTTGGTATGGATTCATGTGTACTTAGATGGAAAAGGAGTGATTTCTGCTAGGGCAACAAGGTGTTGCACGACTAACCTAGATGTGGTGCCTGACCTTTGTTTGAAAGTAATGTTGTTCTATATTAAGTGTGATGGGAAGCCATGATCTTGGCTAAACCAATATTATAGAGAGCAGTAGTCGGTTACGTCTATAATAATGGCCTTGACCTCTGATTGGAAACGATATTATTTTACTCAGGGTGTACATCTAAGGGGACTAGTAAAAAATACTTTAGAATGAGCAAGCATGGGAGCGGCCATCTAAAAGTATTAGTCAATTACCTCTGTTTGATATTCAAGACTGACGAGGGTGTGACCGTGAGGGACGCCTTCGGCCGAGGCGATTTCTCTGAGCGACATGAGCACCCGAATGAAGGAATGTAATAGTTACGAGTAAAGACAAAAGGTTCAAACATTTCCCTAAATTCTTTGTAAATTAACAAACCGTAAAAAGCATCTTATATTATTTATGATTGGAGTCAGATAAAAAGAAAGATAAATATATTAATATTCTAAACCACCTCATACTAAAATTGGAGTCAGATATGAGTTAGATTTAAAATAAATCAACATTGTACACTGGAAAGACCGAACAGACAGTGAACCTTCATCCACCAGTAGACACCGTCGTTGGACTAACTGGCTGGAGCTTACACAGTTATTCATCTTCAGAACACAAATATATTAAGATGAAATCTAAGAGCTCTCTGACCCTCAATAGACAGCAATGGTGCAAAGATGTGCAGAAAAAGAAAACATTGTTCAAAGTCTCCAAGTGCCATCTGAATTTTTTTTCTAAAATGAACCATTTTCTCAGCCTCATGTTTATGTTCAGTTATTTTCACTTTAAAGGCAATGAAAAGGACCTATTCTTTTCTATAAAAATGAAGTTACTGAACCTACAGACGGAAGGCTGAGAAAGATGCTCATTTTAGAAGAACATTTCAGATGGTACTTTTGCACCTGAACTCATTTCCTTTGAAATAACGAACTTTAGCTTACAAAAGACGTGATACGTGAACATGTTGATCGCAATTTTGTCGTACACCAATACCTACCAAAAGTGTACCATTGCCAGTGAAAACGCAAGTCTGATCAAGGTGACCCCTACCGAACTGTACTGATAAAAAAAGTTTATCAAAATTGTTAACAAAAAGGTTGCAGTATTTTTGGTGCACTAAAGTCCTCTTGGAGCTTCTTATGATTACAATTGAACCACTGAAGTCATATGGAGGTTTTTGACAATATTTTGGTTCCTTTTCTGGACTTCGAATGTCTTGGGACCCTTACTGTCAGAGAGGCTCTAGGAGTTCATCTAAAATACCTTAATTTGTTTTCTGAAGATGAATAAAGGTCTCAGGAGATTAAAATGACATTAATAATAGAATTTGAATTTTTTGGGGAAAACTTATGACTTTGTTATTGTATGTTTTTGTGTGTGTGTGATTTGTTATGTTTTTGAATATGGACTGAGAGTCTTAAAGGGAATAGTAACCATAAATAATAACCATTTAATTCTCAATGTTAATAAGACTCACTTCTTCTTGGAGCCCTCCATGTCCTCAGTGCTGGGATCCAGCACATCGTTCACTTCCAGCTCCACTGCAATGTCTGCTGATATTTTGCTCTTTTTCTGCGGTTTGGGTTTCTTGTCGGCCGCCTCCTCTTCGTCGTCAGTTGTTTTTTCTTCAGGCTTTTCCGTTTTCTCTGATTCGGTCTCTCCCTGCATGATGGAGGAGAGAGAGTTCAGTTCTACACAGACTTTAAAATAAATAACTTTATATGAAGCTGACGTACTGTATATAATGCATTGTTAAAATTGAAATGTAATATTTATAGTCTGACATAAGTGATGAGTCATTCAGGTGATCACATGTTTGTTGTCACATGTACAATTACAATGTACAATAGTTTTATTTCTTTAATAATAATAATAATAATAATAATAATAATAAAAACTCCTATAGAAAAATCTGAATTTAATTAAAAACAAAGAAAACGTATTGTTCACCCATAAGGTAGACAAAGATAAACATTCCAACTCTTTTACAATTTAATTTTGTAAATAATAAATGTTTCCTATACATAAAAAATATTTTCATGACTTGTTCATGACTGTTGAAGGTTTTTTTTCTTCATTTAAATAAATATAAAAGTTCTTATTTAATTCAAGTTTAGCCCTTTTCACAAAAATTGTTCCAAATCAGCTTTACAAAAAGTTAAGGTGTGAGTAGGGTGGGCAGTAGCTATCAAGCATATACATAGTTAATCTGCAGGTTAATTAACAAATAAATGAATACATTTATTAATTAATTAATAATTTATATAATAAATAAATCATCTTTTAAAAAGGTGATAATTATTCTATTTGATCATTTTTGGATATCATAATGTGTAACAAAGAATTTATAAGAAAGTGTTTGGTGCAAATAGAGAGAAAAAGAATACGTTTCCTACATGTGGCATTCAAGCAATTGGCTAAAAAGTGGTGAATCTGTATTTGAAGAACTGAACAGTAGATGATTTACTGCAGCTCAAGAAAGTCCAGTATAGTACACTATATGATAAAACACATGGGGAAGCCAAAAGCCTCTGAAGAGTATAACAGGGTGGAACAGGTGTGTTTCATGAAAGGTGATTTAGTGTTTCCTCTCACCTGATTTTCAGCTTTTTCTTGGTCTTCTTTCTGCTCCTCGGCCTGAGGCTCTGCTTCTTTTCCCTCCTCCGTCTCTGGTTTCTCCTGGATAGTTTCTTCCTGCTTCTCCGGCTGATCCTGCTCTTTTCCAGCCTCTGGAGTCACTTCTTCTTCATCCTGAGCCATTGTGAAAAATCAAGAATGTAATGCTCAAGTTTGAGAAAATTAGATTTAAATGTCCGCCTTAAAAGTCATTAGGCAGATTTACCGTAACTGGTTCGGTCACATTTGCACTCGGCTCTGAACTGCCTCCACCAAACAGACTGGAAATGGTATTTCCAAGCTCTGTGGGTTAAAAAAAAATAATTAATAAGTTTACTTGAATAAGTGAGGCAGACATGCATCAGATCCATTCAAAATATTTTACATACACTATATAAAAGTATAGCTTTATTCACTATGAACACTAATATCTAACTAAATAAAAATAATAACTAATATAATACATAATTTAGCATATAAATCAT
>CAIGQV010015778.1:4746-52159 GCA_903798115.1 Danio jaintianensis
TGTGTGTGTGTGTGTGTGTGTGTGTGTGTGTGTGTGTGTGTGCGCGTGTGTGTGCGTGTGTGTGCGTGTGTGTGTGTGTGCGTGTGCGTGCTCTAAAGCTGAAGAAAATGATTTCACTTACAAATGTATGAATATTTTGCTACATGCTCTTTTTGTTCTTTTATAATTCCTGAACCTTATATATCAAATTCCTTCTGATCTTGGTGCTCCCTTAAATCCTTTTTTGTTTTGTTTTGTTGTTGTTTTGCTAATCCTACAGCACATACAACATATAGAGGTTGTTTTCCATAATTTACATAAAATAAGTCACTTTGTTTTTTTGGATTGTGCAGTGTAGACAGACTAGAGCCAAGATGCATCCTCAAACTCTTCCAACAAAGGAAAAGACTCCAATAAGGAATAAGGCACCAAAAGAAAAGTTGCCACATATATTTCAGCAACAGTCTTGCCTGTTTATACTGCTCCTGACATTTACTGAAGGACATTTAGAAAGCGTTCCAATCCTAAATCTCCAGTCCAATCACTTGACATGACAATTCAATGTTGTGTTATCAGACGGCCATAGAGAGAGGCAGAAGTATCTGACCAAGCAGGCCGATCTCACGAGGAAACATAACCATTTCATGTATTGTCTGAAAAATGGCAAATTTGCTATTTAATTTATACATACAAACACTGTAAAAGTGATTAGTTACTTGAGTAAAGTAAGTAAACCCATTGCCTTAAAGTTATCAGTAGCAGACTGGGACAGTATATTCACCCGGGAAAGATTTTACCTCAGGGGGTTGCTGGTCGGGATTGCGATTGGTAATTGATAACTGGGGGTAGGGGGGGTGGTTGTGGTGATCGGTAAGTGAAGATCGAGGGAGGTGGGGTGGTTGTGCAAGGGGGGGCAGGGGATGCGATCGGTAAGTGAAGAACCGGCGAGTGAAGAGCAAGGAGTGGGGATCGACAGGCCATCCCAGTGCCCCCTATGGCCAGTCCGCTCCTGCCTGTTATAGCTGGGAACTGTTAAGTTGAATTAATTTTTATAATTATGAACATAGTTCGTTTACTTAATAAATTTAAGGCAATGAGTTTACTCACTTTTTAAAGTAAAGTCAAGTAATAATTTTAAAAGCAATGGGTGTACTAACTTTTTTTTAAAGTAAGGTCAACTAAATGATTTTTACAGTGTACAATTTAACCCCCAAATCCTACCCCTCATTGGAGGATGAGCAAATCGTACTAAAATGTACAAATGAGAACATATAAATTCACACAAATTAGCCACTACATCAAAAAGATAAGAATTGCAGTAACATCGAGTGGGACCAACCACAGATGAGTCAAAGATGAGTCCCAACAGAGAATGAGGAAATCCTTGTATTCTTTCACCTGTAAAAATGACAACTATCATCAACATGTGCTCAAACAACGGCGTAAAAGTGTGTGAGAGCTCTGCGAACAAAGAAACTCTGCATTACTCAAAGGAAATGCGCTTACCATCGCCCTGGATCCCTTATTCCTCATAAACTCTCCATTGTGGTTTACAGGAACCCCAGTAAATGACCCCACTCTCCCTCTCATGCACTCAAAGCATTAAGTCCGTTCTCCTCACCGGCGATGAACTGCGATCCATCAACACAGAGTGTCAGGAGGCTCGCGGATAGTAAAGTCTTCATTGGTGAAGATGGGAGCTTGCTTGTTGACTGGCACTATTCAGCATAATGAGATTTGACAGCACCCCCCCCCAGCAGCTGTAGTGTATCACAGCATATGACTGAACGGATGCTCTCGCTCAATCTACTGGAGGTAGCCGAGTGTGAATGGATCATATGTTAAACGTTGGGGCCGCCGTAACAGCATTACCTGAGCCTTCCGCTTACATAACGCTCAAAATCCATTGCTGACGTCTCTTCGTAAACATCCATGAGGAGTGGTGAGCGGGCCAGCGCAATCAAGGGTGGAAAATTGAGAAGTATGAAAAACCATTAACTTCTCTGACTCCACACCGCCGTACATTTTAACAACTTGACACCACGCCAGTCTACAGCCATTTGTCAACAACCGGAGGGGGGCAAGGCCTCTTTTCAAATGAACAGCAGTCACGAGAGTCGCTGTTAAATCCCTCCGAAGGGCAGCGCGGTGTTTGTGCGCCATCCAAGAGGCCACTGGGAAGACTGACGGGGGGAATAATTAGTTGGATCCAGCAAGTGCCAATTGTGGAACGTGTAGAAGACAAAAAAAAGACTCTTTTATTGTAACATGTATAAACGAGTTTACAATGAATTTTGTGTAATTGAATAACATGAAAGTCTGCCTGCCTCACTTTAAAGTACACGTAACATCAAAACTAACCATATTGATTTGGTTAGCTCGCATTGCTAGTTTTGTGGTGAACAATTCATCTGTGCATGTTGTTAAGAAAAAAACAAAAACGTTTGCCCTTGTAATCTTTAATTGAAATCTGAAAATGCACTTCCTATTTGTTTTCAGTTAAATTCTCAGATTACGTCTGTCTGAGGTATTGGGCGTGGCTAGCATACTTAACCACGCCCCTCCAGCTGTCAGTTTTGACAACAAACTGAAATGGTGAGGAGGAGGAGTCTGTTAGGTTGTCATAACTCTCCCCAAACCCATTTCCCAATCTTTCTGAAGGAAACGCCTACTTTACATCCAGGGCTTGTCATTAACACCCACCAACCCGCCAAATGCGGGTAGATTTCAGCTGTGGCGGGTTAGACAACCAGACCCATTAGCCACTTTGGCCGGTTGAAAATAATTTTTAAATTGTAGTTTTCTTAAAGGCAAAGTTCGATAATAAGGATGCCCATCGAGAAGCAACACTACTGACAAAAACAACTGTGTTCGTGCAAAAGAAAGCAGGTGAATACTGAGAGGATGATCACGCACATGGAGAGACTCTCACTCACTCACTGACGAGGGCTGCAGTGTCACGCGCACAGCTGATGGGATGCGTGCGAGTGTTTAAATGCTTGCGTGCTCCCGTTTTCCTTGCGTGAAGCAACTGTGCCTGGAAATGCAACTGATGCGATCGGTTTCCTTTGAAACAGACTGGACAAAAAGCGACGCTCGCGATGATTGCTTTCAAGAGTTTGAGACTCTTTAAAAAAACGTCTTTGTGTAAGCAGCAGAGGTTGCCACTTTCGCTTTAACCATTCTTTGAACAGATTATTAACGGGCCTATTGTTAACCGTGTGCAGGTGATCATACTTTCATTACCGCACATAGTATGTTTTTCACCTGCTTTCTTTTAGTTATTTTTTTATTTATTTATGGTTTAATTATCATCCTTTACAATAGCATTGCTTTAATAGGAGATTAATGGTGCTTTCACACTTGGTTCAATTGCCTGGACCAAACCCAAGTTCGATTGTCCCCCCTTGCCACCTTCTCAGCTGGTTTGTGTTCACGCTGTCTGTTTTCCTTCTGAACCCCGGTATCATCAAGCTGCTGTTTTGTGTACGGCTGTTGCTAGATGACAGCCATGAAAGCAAAGCGCCAAAATGGAGACGTCTGCATATCACAGTCATTCTGCTTTTACTGAATCTTTTGGTTTTGCTACCAAAGCCAAAATACAGAGAGCCACTTGCGTCTATCTGCCACAAAAACATTAAAAACATTCAGAACATCACGCGATGTCTGCAGAAGTCGTTTTTGGTGGAGACAAGCAGACATTATCACTGTTTGCACTGGGTCAGTCCCGCTCGTCACCAAGGTAGGTGATACACAGACATACACACGAATGAACATTATGAAAACTAAAGTTTGTTATACAGTTGGCGGTTCACTTCCATTATTTGGTACGATTGCATTCATATTAAAAGTGAACCGTACCAGAGTTCGCACAAACCATACCCCAGACCACCTCTTTCAGGCAGACTTGGGTACAGTTCACAGGTGCGCACCAGAGTTCAGAAGACACGTTCACACTAGCTAAACGTACCATACTTTGACGTCAAACGAACCCGGGTGCAGACCAAAAGTGCTGGTTTGAAAGCACCCTAAGTTCCCAATTATGTATAGTGAACTGGTGATTTGGGACCTTTAGTCAGGACAGAGTACTGTGCATAGTTCTAGATACATGACAATAATTATTTTTAAAATGTCAATTGTTTTGATTTTTTAAAGAAAGGTTTTGTTGAATAAATAGTGATATTTTGTTTGTTTTGAAAATTTCTAATTATTTTACATTTTTGGCTAAGAAATTATTTATTTATTTGTTTATTTTTGGTGTGGCCAGAGGAAAAAATAGGTAAATCCTTAGTGTTGAGCTCTGAAAAGTCTTGTGAAACAAGAACTAATTGCAATGCGACTAATTGCAATGAAAGCACAAACCATTTGCTCACGCTCATTAAGCAAGGTCATACACAACACACAAAATTTGAAATGAATGAGGACTCATGTGGACATAACGCAAAATGTAAATTAAGTAATTTTAGCATGCCAAAGTCAAATGCGTGCATATAAATATATATTTTCCTAACAACAAAATTGTGGCTAGTGAAAATGGCGAGTGGCTAGTAATGTTGAAAAACTACTAGCCACAGTGGCTGGTGATCAAAAAAGTTAATGTCAAGTCCTGTTTACATCCAATCAGCTCGCAGTAGAAAAAACAAGCCACGCCCACTTTTTTACTTAATTAATATTCTGTTTCTCAAGGAACTGCATCACAATACGAAAAAAAAAGCTTCTGGTTCATGTGGACTTCAAGATTGAACCATCCAGGCAATTTTCATGATTGCATGAAGCGTCAATATTCTATGGATCAAAGCAAGAGAGAGAGGAGTCGCATGTATGGAATAAGAAAATGAATAGGGACGCGAGAAGCACTCCAGAATCGCACACACACATAGAGAAACTCACTCGGTAAATAAAGCGACAGTCAATTACAATGGCCTGGCACAAAAGCCTTACCCAGTGGTTCAATTCAACAGGGAGAAATCTATTCCTCTATCCCTGAATAATTTTACACCTCAGTGCATACGAGACACACAATAAGGGAGGGGTTATGGAGCGAATAAGGGGAACGTGGGACTGGAGAATGGAGGAGAGAAAGGGAAAGGGAGGGAGGCATACAGCGCTGTGGTTTTGATGGTACACATGGAGCTCGGATTATAGAGATGGTTAGTCCACGAGAGATCATCAAGTGACAGGTTCATAAAGAAAGAGTGAGAAAAATAGCATTCATTTTGTGGCTCCTGACTTAAAGGTAGATTTTAGAAGTCAACATAGAAAAGCTTTTGCAAACAATTTAATTTACGATGTTACTCTTCGAGACTGAAGGGGGAAAATGGGGCAAGATTGATTGACTTTTATTCATTGGGATTGATATGATCGTATAAAGTGGTCTATAGTGGGGTTCAGATCTTTCTTTGTACTGTATATATGAAATGCTTTAATATAAACTGTTCTAGGCATGGTGGCTCAGTGGTTTGCACTGTCGCCTCACAGCAAGAAGGTCGCTGGTTCGAGTCCCGGCTGGGCCAGTTGGCATTTCTGTGTGGAGTTTGCACGTTCTCCCCATGTTCGTGTGGGTTTCCTCCGGGTGCTCCGGTTTCCCCCACAGTCCAAAGACATGCGCTATAGGTGAATTGAATAAACTAAATTGGCTGTAGTGTACGAGTGTGTGTGTGAATGTGAGAGTGTATGGGTGTTTCCCAATACTGGGTTGCGGTTGGAAGGGCATCTGCTGTGTAAAACTGTGTAAATATGCTGGAATAGTTGGCGGTTCATTCTGTTGTGGCAACCTCTAATAAATCAGAGACTAAGCCGAAGGAAAATTAATGAATAAACTGTTCTAGATGAACAAAAAACAAAGTGTTAGAAAGTGAACAAAAACAACAACCACGTTAAAAAAAACATAAAACATTAATGAATTGTATGCGTTCTGGCAGAAATGAAAACTTATAAAACAAAATAAACAATATACACCTTTTTTTTTTACAGATTTAAAAAATATTGTTTTATTTTAAAAATACATTAATCATACAGTAGCTTGCGTTGAGAATCCCACACAATACATATTTAGTGCATTTGTTTACAATTTGTTTAAATTTATTTTGTTTTTAGAAAAATGTAAATAGTCAAGAAAAAACCTGAAAAGTTTTTCAAAATATGGAGTATTAGTAGGATTCCTGAAGGAAGCTGATACAAATCTTTTCTCTGTATAACTTTGTATATTTAATCTTGTATCAACTACTATTGATATATCATTGTTAAATAATGTACCTTTATATTGTATATGTATGTACATGCATTTATATGTTATTATTCATTCATTCATTTTCCATCAGCTTGGTCCCTTATTTATCAGGGGTCGCCACAGTGGAATGAACCGCCAACTATTCCGGCATATGTTTTATGCAGCGGATGTCCTTCCAGCTGCAACCCATTACTGGGAAACACCCATACACTCTCACATTCTCACACACTCATACGCTATGGCCAATTTAGTTCATCCAATTCACCTATAGCACATGTCTTTGGACTGTGGGGGAAACCGGAGCACCCGGAGGAAACCCACGTCAACACGGGGAGAACATGCAAACTCCACACAGAAATGCCAACTGGCCTAGCCGGAGCTTGAACCAGCGACCTTCTTGCTGTGAGGCGACAGTGCTAACAACTGAGCATCTGTGCTGCCAGATATTATTATTATTTTTTAATAAAACATTTAAAATTTATATATTTTTATTTTTTGTATGTTTGGTTTTGATTTATTTAGTACATGTTAAAAGCTCCTAAATCAATAAAGACAGTGTTTTTTTTTGTTTTGTTTTTTGTTAATGATTAAAACTGCATTACATCGCTCATCTAAAGATTTTTACAGATGATTTTGACATCATGACAAACTTTTGCAAGCCATCTCTACCCTTTTTCTTCATAATTTCATATATTTGTTTATGAAATACTAAAATGTTCAGTGCGGTGCAATTTTTTTTTACATTACTTAAGCATCTTGTTTTGAGCATTATCAACTCTAGATGATGGACAGCAAAGCCTAAAGTGTCTTCTTTCCAAAGATACATGAACTGTGAATGTAGACCAAATTATTCAGCAACTGTTACTGTTTTAGTTTGGGAAGGTCATTTTTGAGAAAATGCCCTTGACGGTGAGAGAGAGAATGACACCGATATAGCCTCAGAAAACTTTACAGAAATTTCATTTTGCATGCTATCTTCATCAAATTTGAAATATAAACTCATGAGACACTTGGCTTTCAAGGCATATTTTTTCTAGGTCATTACATTAATGTTTTCCTATGTTTATTTATGGAAAAACAAACATTGAACACAGGACAATTTTTCTTTCACATTACTTCATAATGTATAACTTATCATTTTTTTTAGCATGAAACTTTCTAGAAGGCTCAAAATGTCTTTTTTCCAATGATTTCTAATTTATGTTTGTAGCTCACTGGCGTCAAGAACTGTTACTATTTAAAGTTAGGTAGGTGTAAATCCCCAAAAGTGAGTGCTGGCTAACAGATTAAATCCATCTACTCTTTTCTTTGGACTAATGAATCATTGACAATAAAACGGCAAAAAGTGTAGAAAGAACATAAACGGGGTCATTTTTTTTATCTGATGTTGACATGCTGACTTCAAACATCCCCTCAGGTTTCACTCAAATAACAAAAGCGCCCTGCTGCCTACTTTGCTGTTCTGGCTTCATACAGCACATACACATAAGCACAACAGACACATAACATTGAGAGATGCCTGGAGCGTTTTTTACAATTCACTGCATCGGTCAGCACACGCTCGCTAGGATCTCTGCATTCCTTCATAGACCTACAGATGCACCTACACCACAGACTGACTGACAGCAGTCTCTCCTATAATTACTATTCCGATCATGATCCAGGCACCTTCACAAATCAGCTCCTTACAGCCCAAAGCCTCCCCGTTTGCAAAAACAAAGCAGCGTGACCTTTCCTTTTCCCCACATCACCTTCTGAGCCTCCATTTCCTCAAACATTTGCCTGCGCAGAGTCATCTTTAATTACCACGACAGGGGCCACGCGTTCCCCGTCCCAGACGCAAAGAGGAAATAAATGTTGTTGTTTTTGCGTCTCTTCATTTCTACTAATCAGGGAGCTTTGCTCTTCAGCGTGATTGGAAAAAAACTTTAAAACGGGCTGAAGAGCAAGCAAGAACTACACTCAAACAATGACTTTTGCTGCTTGTTCAAACTACTTATTTAAAATTAGTTGAAACAACACAATTTTTGAGGGGTTTTTGGGACAACTTAATTGTTTTATGTTCAGTCAACTTGAATTTGTAAAAACCATAAAGGTAACTGCTCCCGTTTCCCCCACAAGTCCAAAGGCATGCTGTATAGGTGAATTGGGTTAGCTAAATTGTCCGTAGTGTAAGTGTGTGAATGAGAGTTTATGTTTCCCAGTGATGGGTTGCAGCAGGAAGGGCATCCACTGTGTAAAACATATGCTGGATAAGTTGGCGGTTCATTCCGCTGTGGTGACCCCTGATTAATAAAAGGACTAAGCCGAAAAGAAATTGAATGAATGAATTAAGGTAACTTAATTTATTTGTGTTGGGACAACGTGAAGGGATTGTGTGGAACCCTGCATTTTGTACAGTTTACACTCAATTCTATTTTAATGAAAGTAGGTCTGTATGAATTGACTGTGAATGAGCTGCACATTTGACTTAATTAAATTTAAATGAATACTCAATTGGCAGCACGGTGGCACAGTGGTTAGCACTGTCGCCTCACAGCAAGAAGGTTGCTGGTTCGAGTCCCAGCTGGGTCAGTTGGCATTTCTGTGTGGAGTCTGCATGTTTTCTCCGTGTTGACGTGGGTTTCCTCCGGGTGCTCCGGTTTCTCCCACAGTCCAAAGACATGTGTTATAGGTGAATTGGATGAATTAAATTGGCCATAGCATATGAGTGTGTGAGAATGTGAGAGTGTATGGGTGTGTTCCAGTAATGGGTTGCAGCTGGATAAGTTGGCAGCATATGTCAGAATGTGTTGCCAGGACAAACTTTTAAACAAGGCTTCATTCTAGCAAATTCATTCATTCATTCATTCATTCATTCATTCATTCATTCATTCTCCTTCGGCTTAGTCCCTTTATTCATCAGGGGTTGCCACAGCGGAATAAACCGCCAACTTATCCAGCATATGTTTTACACAGTGGATGCCCACACAGAAATGCCAACTGGCCCAGCCGGGACTCGAACCAGCGACCTTCTTGCTGTGAGGCGACAGTGCTAACCACTGAGCCACTGTGTCATCGTTATTATTATTATTAGTAGTATATTATTATGAATACTATGTATTATAATTATTATGAAATGAAACAACACAATTCTTAAGGTTTTTTTGGGACAAATAAATTGTTTTATGTTCAGTCAACTTAAATTTGTAAAAACCATTAAGTTAACTTAATCGATTTGTATTGGGACAACATGAAGGGATTGTGTGGAACCAAGCATTTTTTACAGTGTATAGCGAGAAAAAGCAAGCTTCTCACTGCATTGACAGCTAAAAAAAAAGTCTGCATAATTTGTTTCCACAAGAGGAAATGTATTAAAATAAATCTCATAAACATCAAGAGGACTGGCTTTTTCTGGCTTGAAGAATGAAATCAGACTAATCAGCATTGTGCTAATCCTTTCAAGGAAGCTGTAATCCCCGGGATAGCGGGACATGGCTAAACCCACTCCGGAGGGGATCCGGTGGATTCTTTTTAACAAGCATGATTACGCCAACAGAGCGACCACATGTCAGAGTAACGTTTGGGCAGGGAGGAAAAATAAGGGCAAAGTCTGTTTGTGCAGATGTGTCATAATCAGTCAGACTTATTCACGGTCTCTGAACGAAGAAAAAAACAAAAACAAAAAAAAACACGAGGCGCTCCAACTGATGGCCATTTGCAGTGACAGCACAGCATTTTTAATGAGTGTCTGCAATTTCAGGTGACAAACACATCGAACAAACTTTGCCTGTTGTACAGAAATGTGCAATGCAGGGTTGCAGGGCAGCAAAAATTTGATTTTAAAGTTTAGGATTTTAAATTAGAACTGAATGCATAACAAATTAATTTAATTAAAATCAGAATGTGTTGCCAGGACAAACTTTTAAACAAGGCGTCATTCTAACAATTACATTTATGCATTGGGAAGTTGCTTTTATCCCAAGCATGACGAACTGAATGTACACATTTTAACAGTTCTTGCTTTCGCTGGGAATCTAACCCACAGTCTTGGAGTTTCTAGTGATGTGCTCAATTATTTCAGCTATGGGAAGACTAGAGGTTTGAAATAAAGAAAAATAATTAACAACACTTCTATAGAAGATAAAACTATCTAATAACAATATAGTGACTGAAATAATCGCCAATTACCATCACTAGCATAAGGGATTGACCTTTGTGTGCTGAAGTAAACAATAAATGAACACTGCGAAGCATTTTTATTTGCTAGTGAGTAAACTTTGAGTTTAATATCAAAAAATCCATATTGTGATTTAACCCCTTAATTGATGAATTAATACTGTTATTTCCATATACTGGATTCTCAGTGATTTTCACACTGTGTAAAGCATAGAGCCCCATAATAAGTGTGAAAAAAAGCATTCAGGACTAAGAAATTGTACCATTTGTAGCTTTGACAAATTTATAACTGAATTGTTTATAAAACGAAGACTATTCAATATTATTTTATATTTGATTATTCAATTACTGTACACCTGAATACAGCTCAACTCATTGAAAAGCAATCAAATGCTGTTTATTTAATTGGTATCTTGTTCTTTATTGAATTTATCTATGCTTGTAGATTGTTTCTTATATTTTATCCATATGTACCACATCCATATGAAGATCAAACTAATAACTAATAAATCTAATAACAATATAGCCAACTGAAATAATCGCCAATTACCATCACTAGCATAAGGGATTGACCTCTGTGTGCTGAAATAAACAACAAATAATTGGCAAACTGAAGCATTTTAAATTTCTAGTGAGTAAACTTTGAGTTTAATATCAAAAGTATAATCCATATTGTGATTTAAACCCTTAATTGATGACTTAATCATGAAATAATTGCTAAATCCCATCACTTTTCATGTTATACTATACTGTTATTTCCGTATACTGGATTCTCAGTGATTTTCACACTGTGTAAAGCATAGAGCCCCATAATACGTGTGAAAAAAAAGCATTTAGGACTAAGAAATTGTTCCATTTGTAACTTTGACAAATTAATAACAATTGAATTTATTATAAAATGAAGACTATGCAGTATTATTTTACATTTGATTTGATATCTTTTTCTTTATTGAATTGATCTACGCTTGTAGATTGTTTCTTATATTTTATCCATATGTACCACATCCATATGGAGATAAAACTATTTAATAACAATATAGCTGACTGACATAATCACCAATTACCATCACTAGTATAAGGTATGGACCTCTGTGTGCTGAAGTAAACTATAGATAAACACTGCGAAACTGAAGCATTTCTAACTGCTAGTGAGTAATGAGTCCAATATTAAAAGTATAATCCATATTGTGATTTAATCCCTTAATTTATGAATTAATCATGAAATAATTGCCAAATTCAATGTCATGTCATGTTATACTCTCAATTCCGTATACTGGATTCTCAACCACATCATAGACTTTCACACTGTGTAAATCATAGAGCCCCATAACAAGTGTGATCGCCCCCTTGAGTCTCCGAAAACCAACCATGAATCAAAAAATCCATGATGTATATCCTAAGTTAGTGTTTTCCCTGTCTAAACAAGTACAAAAAGGTCAACAACTAAAAAGCAACACATGTGGTTCTTGCTAAAACTACATTATTTGCTGTAATGAAAAGTGAAGCAGCAAACTTGGCTTGTTTGGGCGACAAGAGACCCTTCCACTCGGCAGAAGCCAAAGGTGTGCTTATACAAACACAAACTAAATTTCCCCCGCATTCTCCACAGGGTAAGGGTTGACTAGTAGCATCTGCTTCCTTTGATTATGTGAGGAGAAACTTAGGCAGACCGGAAAAAGAAAAGAGCCCCCAGAGGAGAGGGGTATTGCCAGCTAAGATTAAGGCAGGGTAACCACTTTTCTGGCACTTATCACAGGGGTAAAGCTGGATCCGTGATTCCAATATCTAGATTAAAATATGAAAAAAAAATGCAAGAGGGAGAAAACTGAGAAATTTAAAATAAAAGAAACGTGGCATGGGAGCTCGACAGGACAAGGACTCGCTCACAGCAGCACTTTTCCGCGCCGCTTAAAACTTTTAGATGCACAGTTTGTCATCTGGGGCAGATTATGGAGAAATGGCGCAGACACAGCATCTCTGTGTAAGTGGGTAAAGGGGCATTCATATCGCCAATGGCCAAGGCTACTCAAGAGTGCTAAAATGAGGGAATATTGTTCACCTTGACAGGTTTTTCATCCCTGCTGCTAGAGAGCGACTTATGAATCTTTTGGAGATATCAAAGCGAAGAAAAAAAAAAAATAGCGATCGGCCCAAGCGATCTACATTATAAAGAGCAAACCCCAGGCTTCCGCATTTGCAAAGTCTACAAAACATGGGGATTTTGTCATTGAGTCAAGGTAATACAATTCAATCTTCAGCTTACCAGATCAGCATGTAAGCTCCGTGCCATCCTCCGTGTTTGCCCCTAACATTCGGTACACACACGCATTGTGATTTTCCACGCCCTCCTTTATCCTGGGGAATTGTTTCACTGAAGGTGGAAGAAGGTCTAACAAAGAGCTTAGATTGGTCAAACAAATGACAGAAACCCGTGTACATCCCTCATTCTCTGTCTATTTTTTTTTTCTTCAGGGAACAACTGCATGCTTGACAGGGAAAAAAGACGCCCATGCTGAAGGACACTTTGTCAATAAGTAATACCCACGCTGTATTAGCTGCATATTTAGCCTTGAGAATTCATTTAAATTGCTTTTAAGCAAAAATCATTTAGCGAAGCACGCTTTAGAATGGATCGCTGCATCTTCTTCGTGTGACATTCAGCCAGGAATGTGAACTTTGAGTTCAGAACAAGGACAGCCTGCTATCGAGTCCTGTGAAAAAATATGACAAAAAGCCATCACAACAAAAGCTTTTGCTACTTCAACTTATTTTAATAAGTTAATCAGGTTTCAACTCATTTTTTTAAGTTATACAAAGCTTAACTTAAAATTTTAAGTCAGTCTGACTGATGTAGGTTGAGATGACTAGAAAAGATCAATTGACTAAACTA
Organism: Danio jaintianensis; assembly: GCA_903798115.1. Taxonomy (NCBI): domain Eukaryota; kingdom Metazoa; phylum Chordata; class Actinopteri; order Cypriniformes; family Danionidae; genus Danio; species Danio jaintianensis. The sequence continues at coordinate 18,003 of CAIGQV010015778.1, forward strand.
AAAATCCATTGAAGACTTAGAGAAACTTGTTCATGCTTTTATCACCAGCAGGGTGGATTACTGTAATGGACTCCTCATTGGTCTTCCCAAAAAGACAGTTAGACATTTGCAGCTCATCCAGAACGCTGCTGCCAGGATTCTGACCAGAACCAGAAAATCAGTGCACATCACACCTGTCCTCAGGTCTTTACACTGGCTCCCAGTTACATTCAAAATAGATTTTAAAGTATTATTACTTCTCTATAAATCACTAAATGGCCTAGGACCTCAATACATTAAAGATATGCTCACTGAATACAAACCTAACAGGTCACTCAGATATTTAGGACCAAGTAAATTCGAAATTCCAAGAGTTCAGTTAAAGCAGGGCGAATCGGCCTCCAGCTACTGCGCCCTCCGCTGCTGGAATCAGCTTCCAGAAATGATCAGATGTGCTCCAACATTAGGCACATTCAAATCAAGACTTAAAACACATCTGTTTGGCCGTGCCTTTACTGAATGAGCATTGTGCTACGTCCGACAGATCGCACTATTATGTCTTTCTTTTTCATTCTTTTAAAACCTGTTTTAACACATTTTTAATCTGTTTGTATCTGTTTTAATCATTTTTTATTCTTTGTTGTATTTATTTCTTGTACTTGTTTCTTTTATTCTTGTTTATGTAAAGCACTTTGAATTACCATTGTGTATGAAATGTGCTATATAAATAAACTTGCCTTGCCTTTTTTTTTTTTAAGTGTACGTTGTGGAGTTCATCTGCCTTTACAGTCAAAAACAGAGTAAACCTGCGACAAGATTATTCTTGAGGCCTGATTCAACTTCGCGTTGTACTGTGATTATTTCTAGATTTCCTTCAGATGGTTCTTAGGCACAACATTCGCTCGTTCGGTAATAACAAAGCAACTCTTCAGGACTCCCAGTGGTGTGTGGTAAAAGTATGGGAGAGCTATCATACACTAGCTTTTTTTTTTCTAGGTATTTAAAATTAACAGCAGGGGGTGTAAAAAGCAACCGACGGTGAGAGACAGAGCGAGGGAAAAAGAGATAAAGACAGGAATTGACTTTTTGCCATCCCCCAGCGTTCACCCTCTTCCTGTGTTCATTACAGCACCATTATCGTTTTGATATTTCCCCCCCTCCTTTCCAACATGCTGTCGGTTTCGTTCTTTAATGTGGTCATTCTGCTCCAAGAATTCGTCAAGCGAACAGACATCCGTGTCATTACCTTCAATAAGGGTCATTTCCCCTTATTGAAGGAAAAGGCAGAGATGTGGACGTTATATGACTGGTCAACACATAAATGCAGACCCTACACCTAGCTCCCATTCATTCATTAATTTTCGTTCAGCTTAGTCATTTATTTATCAGGGGTTGCCACAGTGGAATGAACCACCAATTATTCTGGCATATGTTTTACGCAGCGGATGCCCTTCCAGCCGCAACCCAGTACTGAGAATCACCCATACACTCTCATATTCACACACACTCATACACTACGGCCAATTTAGTTCATCCAAAACACCTATAGCGCATGTCTTTTGGACTGTGGGGGAAACCGGAGCACCCGGAGGAAACCCACGCCAACACGAGGAAAACATGCAAACTCCACACAGAAATGCCAACTGGTCCAGCCAGGACTCGAACCAGCGACCTTCTTGCTGTGAGGCGACAGTGCTAACCACTGAGCCACCCCATTCTTTCTTATATTTTATGCACATGTACTCCCCTACAGAATCATCCCAATCAATCTAAAATGATAAATTGCTTCCAAATATTTAACTCATCTAGTGAAATTGTACTCATATCGCAACATTTAGGCTGCACAATATATAGTTTCAGCATCGATATTGCAATAGTCACTTCACAAGATATGCAACGTTGAGTCGGAATTATAGTTGACCAGGAGCTAGAGAATTGCATTTAATTACTGTATTTATACAGAATTGATATGATTTATGCAACAACAAAAAAAGATTTTCTTCCTTAGAATTTTTGTGTTGTTACTAATCTAAATATCTACATTTCAAAGCGAAAACTAGATTTTTTTTTACTTGCACCACTGGCAGATAATTTTACATGTTTTAAAACAAAAGTATCTGAGGATTTTTAGATATTTAGACTAGAAACGAGACAAAGCAAAATAAGAAAGGCATTTTTTTGCATTGTGATTATTCCATTTCTGTACCTAAATACTGTTAGACTCCCCAGAAAACCATCAAATAGCGCTATTCAGACCATCTTCATTCATTCATTCATTTTCCTTCGGCTTAGTCTCTTATTTATCAGGGGTCGCCACAGCGGAATAAACCGCCAACTATTGCAGCATATGTTTTACGCAGCGGATGCCCTTCCAGCTGCAACCCAGTACTGGGAACACACACACACAGACTCATACACTACGGCCAATTTAGTTCATCCAATACACCTATAGTGCATGTCTTTGGGTTAAGGGGGAAACCGGAGCACCCGGAGGAAACCCACGCCAACACGGAGAGAATGCAAACTCCACACAGAAATGTCAACTGGCACAGCTGGGACTCGAACCAGCAACCTTCTTGGTGTGAGGAGAGTGTATTGCAGAATTTAAAAAAATAATAATCGCAATGTTAGATTTTTTCCAATATCGTGCAGCCCTACGATGCATGCAGAAAAAAAAACAGGCTCGGACATGAGCTGTGCTTGTTTGTATGACCTGATGTCTTATTCGGGCCCTGCTAGAAGCCTCATTATACCTCGCTGCTGGTCGTTGGGAGCATGGCATTCAGTCTGACACTGGAGCTGAAGTCGGTGCTGTTTAGGATCTTGTTCTCATTAAGAGCTGTGTGTGTCACTAGGGAGACTTTCTGCTCCTAACAGCCTCCAAAAGTAGCTGCGCTTCAACTACGGCCACACAATGTCTCCATCTGCAGGGAGAGCCTACACCTCCTCCTTCCATCTTTCTTTGCTTGTCCATATTGTTTGTCCTTCACTCTTTTTTTTGTTACCTCCAATCCGGTCTGTGTTTGTTTAGAGACAGTCAGATATGTTTAGTTTGGACAGCGACAGGAATGGTGAAAGCAATAGCGCTAGTGACAGTAACAAGTTTCTTTTCCTGTGAGCATGTAAAATTGGGAGCGAGTCGCTGCAGTCATGAATATATGTCAGATTTGGCTAATGTTCCTGGAGCTGATATTTTCTAAGTGCACATTCGGCAACAAAAAGTGGCTCTAGAGGGAACAGGTAACCACAGATAAGGCATATCTTCCAATCCCTTTGCTAATTAGTAGAGTTTTTTATCATTTGTAATACATTTTATGTCATTAATATAATACTTTTCTGAGCAAAACAGGATATTTATCGAGAACGTTTTAGTTTAGCCATCAGGAATTGATTGAATGGTGTTTTTTTGGAATTTGAATATAAAACTTTTTTTCAGATAAATAAATACATTTCAGTATTTTAAATGTCAGTTAAAGGGATAGTTCACCCAAAACAGAAAATCCTGTCATCATTTACTTCACAAACTTGTTTAGTTTATTTTTTCTGTTCAACACAAAAGAAGTTATTTTGAAAAATGTTAGAAACCTGTGACCACTGACATACATTTCTTTTTCCTACAATGGAAGTTAATAGTTACAGGTTTCTTCTTTCTTGTTCAACAGAAAAAGGAAACTCAAAGGTATGGAAGCACTTGAGGGTGTGTAAAAAAAATCTGGGTGAACTATCCCTTTAATACTGTCACAATCACCAGCGATCTAGCATTTGCACGTCGCTGGAGAACTACAAATCTGCCACTTTAATGAACTACAGATCCCATCATGTACTCAGATAGACTAAACACAGCACACACAAACGCATCATTACTGAGTCTTATGATCTGTAAGTGAGCATTACCGAAGCATTTTCCTTGTCTTGCTGAGTTTTTGACCTTTGTTTGTTTCTTTGTTCATGTTGTTTTGCCACCTGTCCTGACCATTCGCCTGTTATTTTGGCCACGCTCTTGTATTACCTTTATGCTCCTGTTTGCACCTGTTATGACCTTTGCCTGCCTGACAGTTCTCTTTAATAAAGCTGCATTTGGATCCTCACCTCTGTTGTCAACCCGACTCTTTACAAATACCATGCTAAACATGAAATGCCAATGATAATCAAAACATTTATTAATCTTCTTTAACATTAGTTTCCACATTCAGTAATTTTCCATCAAACAGTTTTGTGTTTAATAGACATCTGCATCCCAATCATCACAAATACTGCAGAAGACCTATTGGAACACGCATGGACCCAAGATTCTCCTAGAAATCAGTCAAGTTTGGTGAAGGAAAACTTATGGTTTGGGGTTACATTTAGTATGGGGGCGTGCGAAAGATCTGCAGAGTGAATGGCAACATCGACAGCCTGAGGTATCAAGACATTTGTGCTGCCCATTACATTACAAAACACAGGAGAGGGCAAATTCTTCAGCAGGATAGCGCTCCTTCTCATACTTCAGCCTCCACATCAAAGTTCCTGAAAGCAAAGAAGGTCAAGGTGCTCCAGGATTGGCCAGCCCAGTCACCAGACATGAACGTTATTGAGCATGTCTGGGGTAAGATGAAGGAGGAGGCATTGAAGATGAATCCAAAGAATCTTTATGAACTCTGGGAGTCCTGCAAGAACGCTTTCTTTGCCATTCCAGATGACTTTATTAATAAGTTATTTGAGTCATTGCAGAGATGTATGGATGCAGTCCTCCAAGCTCATGGGAGTCATACACAATATTCATTCTTTTTCCACTGCACTTTATATTCTATACTGTACATTATTTCTGTTAAGTGACAAGACTTTTGACTAAGCAAAGTCAGACCTTACTGTCCTAATTAAATAATTAAAAATCAAGTCATGATCATATTTTATTTTGGTAAAATAAGCGTAATCTAGAGGCCTTTGCCTTTCATATAAGCCACTTCTGATACCAAATGATCAACTAGAAGTCAAGTTATTATTTGTTGTTCCTAAAACATGGATAGGCAACAAGACTTTTGTCATGTAGTGTATTTAGACGTCTATTAGACATCTTTTAAAAACAAAAAAACACTTGCTGGGTTGTAATTTAAATGTGTAAAGTTGCATTAAACAATCATGGTAAAGGTATACTAATCAAACATGAATGTCAAAAGAAATATGAATGTCTAAAAAACCAACCCCCCCCCCCCCAAAAAAAAATTAACCCATCAGTAACACCGAAATAATATTAGTCTATGATATCTAATATACTATAACTGATCTACTCGAAAAGCGACAAAAGGCCAAATGAAAAAAAAAAAGGTTTCTTTTAATGTGAAACAAATACCAATCTCTCAAGTTCTCTTAGTGAACTGCTCTTTGAGGCTGGTTCGTTAGCATCAGCATGGGGTCAGATTATTTCTTCTACAAAAGCACAATTCTAAGAAAAGAAAAAAAAAAACACTATAAAGAGGTGCTGGGTAGGTTGAATCTAAACAATCTTTAAAAACAGTTGAGAAACTTTACAACTCTTTGCAAGTAAAGAGAAAGCGAGTGCGGAGGCTTTTTGACAGAAAGCACAGAGGGACAGCCACAATGAGGTGCAAACACGGAGGACGCACAAATAAAACGAAAGAGAAAGCAGGATCCACCTTTCTCCGCCATCATTTCTTCAGCTACAACACAAACACACACCTGCATTCCCCAGATCAAACTGCACTTTCAACCATTATCGTAAATAAACGTATATGTGCAAAGACATCAGCGCTTTCCTCTCTCATGAGTTATAGCGCTTTTGAAATGGAAATGAAGCTAAAATATTTTGAAAGGTCAAAGCATGCATCATTCCGAGTCATCTGTAGCGGCATGTGGCATCTCCATCATGCTAAAGAATTTACTGGAAAATGAAAGAAAAGTTTTTGTTTTGTGATCCTCAGAAAACCTGGTGAAAAAAAGGTAATGCTTTACTTGAAGGGAGTGTTCATAAGACTGTCATGAAACTTTTATAATCATGACATGATTATGTGATGAGATTTTATGCATGCTTATGACAACTGTTATTAAGTGTCATTTGCTCAGTTGACATTGTGTGTTATGACAACTTGAAATACACAAATACATCACAACCGATCTTTAACGTTGCCTTGACAACTTGACATTAACCATAACCATTAACCACTTGTCATAAACCTGTCATAAACATAATTGTCATGAGGCCATTATAATTGTCATAAATATTTTTCTGATCACTTTTTTAGTGGAACAAACTGTATTTGTCGTTAAAATGTCTTATTAAAAGGGTCATTTAAGTGTCTTTAAATATTAATGATGCTTTTAAAAATGTTTATGACATTTTAATGACAAATTCAGCTTGTACCACTGTAGTTGGAAAGAAAAAACATATATATGACAGATTTATGACAAGTTTTGTTGTCTTGGTAATGCCAAGCTGTCATGACAAAAACAAAAACAGGTTGGGATGTATTTGTTTATGTCAAGTTGTCATAATAAACAATGTCATCTTTGCATTTAAAATGCCATAACAAAAATTAACCCTGATTTTGATCCAATTTGTGATCGGTGTCAACAAGCTCCAGCCATTCTTTGTCATACTTTCTGGCTTTGTCCAGCACTAAGCACTTTTTAAATTTTTTAATCAATTTCTGAATGTTTTCTTTCAGATATTGAACCATGGCCCCTAGTAGCATTACTTGGACTTAACCCTACAAATGTTTCCTTGTCATCTTCACAGTCTTCACTTTAATAATTGCTAAAAGGCTAATAGCACTGAACTGGAAAAATCCTTTTCCGCCCAGTTATGTACACTGGATGCATGATCTGATGCAATCTATTCAAATAGAAAAGATTAGGTATAAAGTTTGCGGTAATACTGAACAATTTGACACTATTTGGCAACCCCTCCTCTCACATTTTAAAAATGGAAAGAAAAATAATAATAATAATAATAAAAGAAAACTATAGCTGACCTAATTTTCCTGCCCCTGGCATAGTTATGAATGGAGAGCACAGAGAAAATATGCATGTTTATATATGTTTTTTTGTCTTTCTTCCTTTTTTAAAAATGCATTATGTTTTATTGCTGTACCTTTTGCATATTTGTATTTATATATTTTTCTGTATTGCTGTACAGCCTAATATGTGCTACTTTTATCTATAATGTTATTTTATTATTATTATTATAATATATTTTTTATTTGTGTTTTGCCATAAACGTTGTTTTTGATGCAAGAATATACAATTGTATTGTTTAATTCAGAGAGGAAGAAAATATGAACTAATTGTTTTCTGCTGATAGACTGGAACAGTTGATGTCTTGTGATTCTTTGTATTTAAGGGTGCACTCACACTAGGCTATCCAAACCGTGCCCGGGCACGTTTCCCAGTTTCTTTGACAAGTGTGAGTGCTCCGAACTGGGCCCAGATGCGGTTCAGTTGGCTGGCCCTGGCCCGGTTGGAAGAGGTGTGCCAGAGCGCGGTTCGGTTGGGCTTTGGCACGGTACGCTTGTAGTGTGAGTGTAAAACGTGTCTGAGCCCAAAACTGAAGACGCGACGTCACTTTTAAGGGACTGTTTCATATGGATTTATTAATTATTCTTACTTTTCAACGAACACAAACTGTCATCGTTTATTAAAGACGCAAACCCCTAGCTGCACGTCAGCTGCACCTTCAGCAAACCTCCTAACACGTGCTGCACGATGACTTTATAATAATTTATGAGTGCCAAAGTGGTGGATCTGTTCTGCAAAATATTTGACTGCATGTCACTGCATCTCAAACGACCAAAAGTAATACAAAAAGGTATAACTAAAGCAATGTCCACTGTGCTGAGCGAGAGTACTTCTCTTCTGTTAAACTGAACAGTCGCATCATCGATGACGTAAGCGTGCTCCGGCTCAGAAGGTAAAATGCAATGTGCAAGCGCGCTTTGGCACGGTTCAAGGCAACCGTACCTAGTGTGAGTACGCCTTAATACCGTAACTCTCTGACTAATATGCATCAATGAAAACAGTGAATGACACTTTTCACATTTATGATGTGTCATGTTATGATTATAAAGCTTTCATGACAGTCTTATGAACACAAGTAAAGTGTTTAAAAAACAAAAAAAAAGGCTTCAGTGTGAATCCAAGGTTTAGCCTGCTTCAAAATATTGAGTTCTTTATATATTATATATATATATATATATAAAAGATTTAACAATTTGACATTAGTCTATGGTAACAAGACATAAAAACGAACTTGTCAGCGATTCCTTTAACATGAATTTCAGACCATTAAACATTATGTAATGTATTCCTTCAGAAATCCAGAACAGCTCAATACAAATCTTATCTCTCTAAAAGTTGGCAGAGTCCACAGTAAATCAGGTAGCAACCTGCAATATGTTAACTTACCCACTTGAGACCAGATCTCCAATTTTTTTTTTAAACCGAAAGCCTGCATGTTCAAGTGGTGTTATACTTTAGCAGAGAGCGAGACGGTGGGAGGCTGTGTCAGACTTTAGGTGTGTTGTGGAATGGGTCCAAACAGGCCTACCTAAGCTCTGCTGAGTGTGTTTGTTTGTCTCTGAATGTCAGAACGCCTTCGGGCCGGAAGACAAAGTTCAAAGCAATGAAGAGACACTTTGTGTACAAGTCCAACTGTTAGGTAAAACTGACACAGATTTGCAGAGGAAATCAAAACATTGCAATATGGCAGTCAACAAACGGTATATTCTGTGAGAAAATGCATTTTTCTAATATTAAAAAACCCAAACTTTCATTTATGAATTTAGATATATGATAACTAATATTCAATTGATAAACTACTAAAAAAAGAAAAAAAACATGGTTACATTTTCATATATAATCTGATAAAATTTTATCCAATATATTAGTTTATAAAATATATTGATAGACAGCTCATTTTCAGTAAAAAGAAAATAGCTATAATTTTATTGCAGTGGACAAATAATATATATATATGATAATATAATATGAAAATAAAATATATAAATATAATAAAACACATTTTGTGAGAAATTTCTATTTTTTAATAGTGCTGTGCAAAAAATAATCGTGATTAATCGCATCCAGAATAAAAGTTTGTTTTGACATAATATATGTTTGTGTACTACGTATTTTTATTATGTATATATAAATATATAAATACACACAAGCATGCATATATTTAAAAAAAAATACATTAATGGTATATTTAGATATAAAATATATTTGTATGATACAAATTATATATACATTTAAATATCTATGTAACAAAATTGTTTGTACAGTTTTGTTGCTATGTATGTGTATCACAAACATAATAATAATAAAATATATATATATATATATATTATACACACACACACACACACACACACACACACACACACACACACACACATGTATATTATGTCAAAACAAACTTTTATTTTAAATGCCATTAATCATGATAAATTTTTGTCCAGCACTATTTTTTTAATCTTCATGGAAAGAATATTGAGAATAAAAATGTTAAATTTGCTACAAAAATGTATGCACATATAATAACTAATATTCAACTGGAAGACTATTGCAAAAAATTATGATTTATACAATTAGATTTTCCTATATAAATCAAATAACATCTAATAATCTATATAATAATGTAATATTCAGTTGAAAAAACTTTGCTATATATATATTAGTATTTTTAATGTTATATATGATATGTATTTGAGACCAAATTTAATGAGAAAAAAAATATATATAATATAATGTATTTTTTGTGAGATTTTATTACACGAACAAAATTATTTTTTTGATTGATTAATCTTTGCAAAACAAATTATGAGAATTGATCAGATAATATGTTCATATAAAATAACTAATATTAATCTGATTAACCTTTGCAAAAAAGAGACTTTATCAAGCAACATTTTCCAAATGTTTGGTTTAGCAGAGTTATCAAATTTAGAAACACATAAGTTATTTGCTTAAGCACAATAAATAAATAAAAGAAATCTTGCTGTAAAGCAAGCAATAATACACAACACACAAAACAAGCATCCATTAAACAACACATTAAAAGATGAACATTGTATTACATATTGCCAAACTCCTGTGAATAAAAAAATAAAATAAAATTAAAACTCTAATGAAAGCTTCTTACCTCGTTGGTGTTCCAGCGATGTCTCTCCTTGGGCAGGGAGGAGCATTTGGGAAGGCATTCCAGAAGCTTCTTGGGCAAGTAGATTTTCAAATGTCCATGTTCATCTGAAAACAACACACACACACATTAAAAAAAATGACTTAATATAAATTGCCAGCAGCATTCCTGAAACAAAGCTGTGCTATTCTCTAGGGTTTAACACACCAGGAGTCGTTCTTCTAAGCACAAAGATCCAATCATTTCTTTGTAAATTACAGAGCTGTTTGAATTCAATGTCACAAATGCTCAAGGGACTCCTTTTGAGGAAACTTCCGTGCCCAGGTGTTGCGTTTGCAAATAGCTGTGTCAACCGTTTTAGAAATATAAAACTATGCACGAGACCTCAAAGGGTGAGCACTCAGAAAAACACAAGACGTAACTGTAAAATGAAAGGGAACATATTTGGAGCACAAGGCGTGCAAAGGCTTTCATCCAGAAATGTCGTGATTTTGTTTTCATTAAGTTTTTTTTTTTTTTATGCTCTCCTTCTCTCTCGCTCTCCCTTATCATGCCTGCTCAAATACATAACAACAAAATTGGGCAACGGAGCAAAAGCATTTCAAGGTTATTGATAACCGTTTGCATCAAGGGCTCAGGCTTCTTAAGGAACTCAATGTTTAGCCCTGTGGGAGAAGGTAGTTCCATATTGCGTGCTGAGCCTGCTTATGAATATAAAAAAGCACAAGAGACTGAAAGAATAAGAGAACGAGAGACCGACTGAGATTTGTGGAGTGTGTCCGTGGTAAAAAAGACGAGAGAGACGAGAGAGAGAAGTGAAAGAGACGCCGCAGATCTGAAGCCCGTGTGTCCATAGAGACACTGCTTAGCAACCACTCCCACTCTGCCTTTAAGGACAAACAGATAGCCGGAGGGAAAAAAAGAGACACATGAAGAGGGTTAGATCACTCTCCTGCTCATAGCCTTACAACCTCAAGCACCGATTGCTATGTGCGTTACCTATGCATGAACTTAGACCCATATAAATAATTCAAATCCCTGAAGAACGCGCCATTGAAGAGTCCATCAAGTCTTCTTTCAGATCAGTTAAACGCACTTTCTGTGGGTACTGTAAATGCAGACAATTCTAGCTTTGCAAGCTGTGAAATTTGTTATACTTAATTGAGTTCTGTCATGATTATTTTTAGTGGGTTTCCATGTGCTTCCGGCCTTAAAAAGCGGACCTGTTATGCAAAAATCACTTTTATAAGGAGTTTAAACTGTTGTGTGGCAACAGTGTGTGAATACAATCAGCTTGTAATGGTAAAAATGTATTAATTGATTTTTTTATAATCATATTTTATAAAAACAGTCCGCAAAAACACCATGATTGACATTCTCCTGTTGTACGTGTCATCAAAGGGGGAAAGACCCACCCATTAGTGACAATCTCTCCCTCATTAGCATAGGATGTTAGTCTTGTTTTTAAATCTGCCACTATGCTGACACGTAGGCATTTGTAGCTCTGGCCCCTTTCAAAAAGAGCAATCTAATTTAAATTTAAAGCGCCAGTCATCAAAATGGCACAATTAGGATCAAAACCTAAAAGACTCCTTTACTACTCTTAACGATTTTACAACTATCTTTGTCATTATCTTTATAGCTACAGTCGTGGCCAAAAGTTTTGAGAATTACATAAATATTGGAAATTGGAAAAGTTGCTACTTAAGTTTTTATAATAGCAATTTGCATATACTCCAGAATGTTATGAAGAGTGATCAGACGAATTGCATAGTCCTTCTTTGCCATGAAAATTAACTTAATGCTGAAAAATTAACCTAGTTAATTTGCACTGCATTTCATTGCTGTCATTAAAGGACCTGCTGAGATCATTTCAGTAATCGTCTTGTTATCTCAGGTGAGAATGTTGACAAGCACAAGGCTGGAGATCATTATGTCAGGCTGATTGGATTAGAATGGCAGACTTGACATGTTAAAAGGAGGGTGATGCTTGAAATCATTGTTCTTCCATTGTTAACCATGGTGACCTGCAAAGAAACGCGTGCAGCCATCATTGTGTTGCATAAAAATGGCTTCACAGGCAAGGATATTGTGGCTACTAAGATTGCACCTAAATCAACAATTTATAGGATGATCAAGAACTTCAAGGAAAGAGGTTCAATTCTTGTTAAGAAGGCTTCAGGGCGTCCAAGAAAGTCCAGCAAGCGCCAGGATTGTCTCCTAAAGAGGATTCAGCTGCGGGATCGGAGTGACACCAGTCCAGAGCTTGCTCAGGAATGGCAGCAGGCAGGTGTGAGCGCATCTGCACGCACAGTGAGGCGAAGACTTTTGGAAGATGGCCTGGTGTCAAGAAGGGCAGCAAAGAAGCCACTTCTCTCCAAAAAAAACATCAGGGACAGATTGATCTTCTGCAAAAATTACTGGGGCAAAGTCATATTCTCCGATAAAGCCCCTTTCCGATTGTTAAGGCATCTGGAAAAAGGATTGTCCGGAGAAGAAAAGGTGAGCGCTACCATCAGTCCTGTGTCATGCCAACAGTAAAGAATCCTGAGACCATTCATGTGTGGGGTTGCTTCTCATCCAAGGGAGTGGGCTCACTCACAATTTTGCCCAAAAACACAGCCATGAATAAAGAATGGTACCAAAACACCCTCCAACAGCAACTTCTTCCAACAATCCAACAACAGTTTGGTGAAGAACAATGCATTTTCCAGCATGATGGAGCACCGTGCCATAAGGCAAAAGTGATATCTAAGTGGCTCGGGGACCAAAACGTTGAAATTTTGGGTTCATGGCCTGGAAACTCCCCAGAGCTTAATCCCATTGAGAACTTGTGGTCAATCCTCAAGAGGCGGGTGGACAAACAAAAACCCACTAATTCTGACAAACTCCAAGAAGTGATTATGAAAGAATGGGTTGCTATCAGTCAGGATTTGGCCCAGAAGTTGATTGAGAGCATGCCCAGTCGAATTGTAGAGGTCCTGAAAAAGAAGGGCCAACACTGCAAATACTGACTCTTTGCATAAATGTCATGTAATTGTCGATAAAAGCCTTTGAAACGTATGAAGTGCTTGTAATTATATTTCAGTTCATCACAGAAACAACTGAAACAAAGATCTAAAAGCAGTTTAGCAGCAAACTTTGTGAAAACTAATATTTGTGTCATTCTCAAAACTTTTGGCCACGACTGTATCATCCATGGGGTGAACAGACCTTTAGTCTGTGACCTTGAGACATTCAAAGAAGAATCACTTTTTTTTCATCATTAAGACATTTTAATGAGTTATAACGTTTAAGCTAAAATGAAGTTTGCTGCTTGTTCAAACTACTTATTTAAAATGAGTTGAAACAACACAATTCTTAAGCTTTTTTTTGGGGGGGGCAACTTAATTGTTTTATGTTCAATCAACTTAAATTTGTAAAGAATGATTAAGCAACTTAATAGATTTGTGTTGGGACAACATGATAGAATTGTGTGGAAACCTGTATTTTTTTTTTACAGTGTAAAGGTCTTTGCACACTGAAGTCCGAAATTTTCGTATGCGTTTTTTTCGTATTCATATGCAAAAAATTCGTCACGTAAACAAACCTTGCACACTGAGACCGATGCGTATTAATTAGTCCATTACGAAAAAACGCAAAACATTTCGGAGTCAGTTCAAGCAGTAATATATTTTTCTCCTCTCTTCTCCAAAGTAGAGGAATAGGCTGCATGTTGTGTTCATCCAATACTGCATAGAGAGAAAGAAGAGTTCAGCTCATTATCAAAGAGCTGCAATGGATTATCCCCAAATGCAAAGTTTATTCCAGGAAATCAGCGAAATTTCGATACATTGCTTGTGATACTTCACACATTCATGTAGGTAAACAAATCCTGAACACAGACTGGCAGTATCTATAGATATTATAATAGATGGCGGCCACATTGACGTGTCGAAGCAATGGACCAAAAGCGGACCATGCTTTCTATTATAATGTCTATGGGCAGTACGTCAAATGTATGGACACACACACCCCCACACCAAACAGCAGCAGGGCAGAGTTGCACCAGTCACTGAATCCAGCATACAGGGGTTCTCAACTGTCTGCCACAATCTGTCTTTATTTTATGCACTGTGTTTGTCATAAAGAGATCTGTAGCTCAAATGACGGCATTCTGTACTTAGCATTTCGCTTGTACGGTGGCTCTGAACTGTCAAAACACCTCTCAAAGTGCTTTTTCAGATGCGAAAAACAGAAAAAATCAAACCGATTAAAAAAAAATTATGATGGACAAAGGTTTTGGAGGCAGTGTGACAATACGACTGACACAACGTGAAGTCAAATTTATTTTTTAACGTGTGAAAATTACAGACGAAAATTTCGGATTCGGTGTGCAATAACCTTAAGAATATAGCATTGGTAATAAAAACAGAAATGGAAACTACTCTTGAAACTGTCTGTCTATCTTACCACAAAGAGCTCTTTTCAATTGTTCAACAACTCTTGTCAGCAGCCGTGAGTTTGGACTGAAGTGACGGACAGAATCAAATGGTTCGTGAGGTCAAAAATACGTGCTGTGTAAATTTGTGTATTTTCACAGCAAAGCAACACAAAAAAATGCCGCCAATATTGCCGTAATTTTTCTTAACTGTCAAAACACCTCTCAAAGCTCTTTTTCAGATGCGAAAAGTGGAAAAAAATCAAACCGGTTCGACGGACAAAAGTTTTGGAGGCAGTGTGACAATACGACTGGCACAGCGTGAAGTCTAATTTATTTTTTAACGTGTGAAAATTACGGACAAAAATTCCGGATTCAGTGCGCAATAACCTTAAGAATATAGTATTGGTAATATAAACAGAAATGGAAACTACTCTTATATTGAAACTGTCTGATTTCAGGAAATCAAGCCTAGAGAGTCTGAGATTACCATTTGCTCTCCATTCAATCCATTCGGTGTCTAGGAGAAACTATTGAGTTTGAAAAGATCTCATTTGTGATTTGCCTTTTTTTATTCAGCGGCGTCTCTCTCATGGCAACCGTTCGGTTCGCTTCTAATGACCATGTTATGCTTCAGCGAAAGCAAAGATTTAGAAGCAAAACACAGAGCATTTTTTGCATAAGACAATGAGTGAATAAATGAGCAAGCGCTCTCTTGAAAAGTTCTTCTCAGTTTCATTTGAAGTAACTCAACCAGGATGGATTATAAAAGGAACAAGGCATCATTCAACATATTTACAAGGTAATTAAGACTAGACTATACATCCCTTCCCATTTCTATCTGTTATTTCCCGCCTTTCCCTTCATCTACGTCTCCTTCTCGGTTTAACTGAGGACTACCATTTAGTCTCATTGTTCTGCATCAAAGTAAAGGGGCTTTTAAATTATGCTGACTCTGACGACTGTGGCTTTAGAGGCAAATTTTAATCACAGAGTCAGTCGCCGTCTGCCAAGCGCTGCCTTAAGCGGTTGCCTTTCTCTCTCGTTCACGACCGTCTCCCAAGAGTAGCCAATGAGACGCGGAGCCGAGGGAAAAAGGCTTAACAACAAAGAAAATGAAAAACAAAACAAGGCTACACACATGCTTCTAATACTCACACAGATATAAATGTGTGAATGTAGGCGGCAGATAGAGCGCTGTAGACTATTTGCTCCTCGTGTAAACAATTATAGGTGCGCGCAGGCATACGGCGCCCACTTTAATTAATTATGAATGTATTAAGATGAATCGCTCCGCTTTCAAACTCTACTGACATACAGTTGAAGTCAGAATTATTAGCCCTCCTGTATATTTATCCCCCAATTTCTGTTTGACTGACAGAAGATTTTCTCAACACATTTCTAAACATAATAGTTTTAATAACTCATTTATAATAACTGATTTATTTTATCTTGGTCATGACGACAGTACAGAATATTTTACTAGATATTTTTCAAGATACTAGTATTCAGCTTCAAGTCTTAACTAGGTTAATTAGGCAAGTTAGGGTAATTAGGCAAATATTTGTATAACGACGGTTTGTTCTGTAGACAATTGACAAATATATTTATTGCTTATGGGGGCTAATATTATTGACCTTAAAATGGCTTTTAAAAAATTAAGAACTGCTTTTATTCTAGCCAAAATAAAACAAATAAGACTTTCTCCAGAAGGAAAAAATATTATAGGAAATACTGTGAAACAATTTTTGCGCTGTTAAACAACATTTGAGAAATATTTGAAAAAGAAAAACAAATTGACAGGAGGGCGAATAATTCTGACTTCAACTGTATATAAAAAAAAAAAAAACTTTGCATTTGACATGAACACCAATCAGCATTCAGCGCAAATGCCAGAGCGTCGTATCCTCACGTGGCCCTGATGTCCAACTCTTGATCTGAAGGAATCTTTGAAAAACTGCTATCAAATCTGCTCTTCAAAGTAACGTCAAGCATCAGAGAGTCTCGTCTAAGCTGGCGATTCAAAGGTATATCATAAGTTAACTCTTTATCATCTTACCATAAAGAGCTCTTTTCAATTGTTTAACAACTCTTGTCAGCAGTCGTGAGTTTAGACTGAAGTGACGGACAGGCCGAAAGACAGAAACCACTGGTTTAAAAATACATGATGTGTAAATTTGTTTTGTCCAATATTGCTGTAATTTTGAGAAAATTTGTTGCCAAATCAGCAATTTTAGGCCGCAATAATCAGATTTTTAGTTTTCTGAAAATCCCGGATATTCCATGACTTACACAATAAAATATATCTAAAATCAACTCTTGATCAGAGGGAATCTTTGAAAAACACCTATCAAATCCAATGGTTTGTGAGGTCAAAAATAAGTGCTGTGTAAATTTGTGTAATCTCACAGCAAAGCAACACAAAAATGCAGCCAATGTTGCCGTATCAGCAATTTTACGTCACCATAATCCGTTTTTTTTGTTTGTTTTTTCATAAAATCCCTGATATTCCATGACTTTGACAAAAAAAATATCGAAAATCAACTCTTGATCTGAGGGAATCTTTGAAAAACTGCTATAAAATCTGCTCTTCAAAGTAATGTCAAGCATCAGAGATGCTCGTCTAAGCCGGTGATACAAAGGTATATCATAAGTTAACTATCATCTTATCATAAAGAGCTCTTTAAAATTGTACAAAATCTTGTCAGCAGTCGTGAGTTTGGACTGAAGTGACAGACAGACTGAAAAGGCAGAAACCAACGGTTCCTGAGGTCAAAAATACATGTGTAAATTTGTGTACTCTCATAGCAATGCAACAAAAAATGTCACCAATATTGGCGCAATTTTGAGGAAATGTGTTGCCAAATCAGCAATTTTAGGCCGCAATAATTCGATTATTATTATTTATTTATTTTTTCAGAAAATCTCTTATATGACTTAGACGAAATAAAAATATCTAAAATCAACTCTTGATCAGAGGGAATCTCTGAAAAACACCTATCAAATCCAATGGTTTGTGAGGTCAAAAATACGTATTGTGTATATATATATGTGTATTCTCACAGCAAAGCAACACAAAAAAATGCAGCCAATGTTGCTGTAATTTTGAGAAAATTTGTTGCCAAATCAGCAATTGTATGCTACAATAATCAGATTTATTTTCAGAAAATACCTGATATGACTTAGACAATAAAATATATCTAAAATCAACTCTTGATCAGAGGGAATCTTTGAAAAACACCTATCAAATCCAATGGTTCGTGAGGTCAAAAATACCTGATGTGTATATGTGTATTCTCACAGCAAAGCAACATAAAAAAATGCTGCCAATATTGCCGTAAATTTGAGGAAATTTGTTGCCAAATCAGCAATTTTAGGTCACAATAATCAGATTTTTTTTTTCCGAAAATCCCTGACATTCCATGACTTAGACAAAACATATATCTAAAATCAACTCTTGACCTGGGGGAATCTTCGAAAAACACCCTTAAAATCAAATGGTTCGTGAGGTCAAAAATACATGGTGTAAATTTGTGTATTCTCACAGCAAAGCAACACAAAAAAACGCTGCTAATATTGCTGTAATTTTGAGGAAATTTGTTGCCAAATCAGCAATTTTAGGTCACAATAATCCGATTTTTTCAGAAAATCCCTGATATTCCATGACTTGGACAAAAAATATCTAAAATCAACTCTTGATCTGAGGGAATCTTTAAAAACTGCTATCAAATCTGCTCTTCAAAGTAACGTCAAGCATCAGAGGGTCTCGTCTAAGCCGGCGATACAAAGGTATATCACAAGTTAACTCTTTATCATCTTACCATAAAGAGCTCTTTTCAATTGTTCAAAATCTTGTCAGCAGTCGTGAGTTTGGACTGAAGTGATGGACAGATTAAACGACAGAATCCAATGGTTTGTGAGGTCAAAAATACATGATCTGTAAATTTGTGTATTCTCACAGCAAAGCAACACAAAAATTGCTCCCAATATTGACGTAAATTTGAGGAAATTTGTTGCCAAATCAGCAATTTTAGGCCGCAATAATTAGATTTTTTTCAGAAAATCCCTGATATTCCATGACTTAGACAATAAAATATATCTAAAATCAACTCTTGATCTGAAGGAATCTTTGAAAAACTGCTATCAAATCTGCCCTTCAAAGTAACGTCAAGCATCAGAGAGGCTTGTCTAAGCCGGCGATACAAAGGTATATCATAAGTTAACTCTTTATCATCTTACCATAAAGAGCTCTTTTAAAATCTTGTCAGCAGCTGTGAGTTTGGACTGAAGTGACGGACAGACTGAACTCCTTGACAGGAGGCGTTGGAGGTCACTAAATACACAAACGTTCCAGGCTGAAGAAAATGATGAACGAGGCTTCAACGGAGTGGCCCAAAGGCACTCTGGGATCTCACACTGTCAATAAGCAGCATGTTTGAACAGATCCCGCATGTGGCTTAAAGTGACCCCAAGAAGAACAACAACACCGACGGTGACAGAAAAGCCCTAAAGGAAGTCACTGAAAAGCAGCTTTATTTTCATTGAGAGAGTATACATGACAAATGAGCAGAAACATACTTCAGTGTCAGTTAAAGTCCACATGAACCGGAAGCTGCAACCATTTTTTTTTTCATATTGTGGCGCAGTTCCTAGAGAAACGGAATATTAAATGAGAAAAAGGTGGGCGTGGCTTGTTTTTTCTACTGAAAACTGATTGGATGTATTAAAGTAGGCATTTCATTCAGACGATCGGAAAAAGGGTTTGGGGAGAGTTATTACAACCGAACTCCTCCTCCACACCATTTCTGTTTGCTGTCAAAACTGACAGCTGGAGGGGTGTGGTTAAGTATGTTAGCCACGCCCAATACCTTAGACAGACATAATCTGAGAATTTAACTGAAAACAAACAGGAAGTGCATTTTCAGATTTCAATTAAAGATTACAAGGGCAAACATTGTTTTTTTTTTTCAATGACATGCACAGATGAATTGTTCACCACATAACTAGCAATGCAAGCTAACAAAATCATATGGTTACTTTGGATTTCATTCGTTAAAGGTGCGTGTTCATGAGCACTGTGCACTGATATACACGCCAGATGCCCATATGCGACTATGTCTGTTTGTAACAAACAGGGTTCCAACTCTATTTTAAATTTTTTTGATATTTATTTTATTCAGCATTACTGAAAGAAAATGATCATGCAAGTAGACACCTATCGTGTCTACACCTAGCTGTGAAGATCAGTCGATTCATCAGTGGATCGCTCATATGTCAGCTTATAAACAGACCAGCTGATCTTTGCGGCTTAAAAACGCTCCAGTGTCCCTGTATCTGTGGTTACACTCAGTAAACAGCGGTGAGTTCGGTGAACTGATGACCTTCACAGTCAATCACAGTCATTTCTGTTGAGCACGTGAACACAATGGCAAATCAGCGGCATTTAAGAATGTGCTCAATAGCGCTCAAACGTTAGCGGGAAATGGATATTTTAAAATTTCAGTATCATGACAACACTAGTGTAAATAACATTTAGTGATAGAAAAAAAAAAGATGAAAAATTTACAACTTAGCTCAAAGTGACACAGACACTAATTATTTACAGCAACATAGGCTCTACACAAACTTTCTTATGATTGAAAATGCTAAAATTTTTTAAAATAAAATAAAAAAAAATAAGCAAAATATACAACTTTGTGAGGTTGTGCTACAGATAATCATTATTTATTAGGGGTGTGATGAGATGCCTACTCCACGAGATGAGATACGAGATTGGGTTCACGAGAACGAGACGAGATTTTTACACTATTTTTAAGAAATCCTCAATGAAGAAATATATGAATGGAAAATCGTATTTTATTCAACTATTAAAAATTAAATAAATAAATAAAAACGCAAAACTATTTAGGTGCTTTTTATTTCAATCAACTTGTAATGAATGTTACTTTACTTCTATTTTAATGAATTATACACAGTAAAGGACATGCAAACACTGCTAAATATTTTGCTAATAGCCTATGTGAATGGAAAATAATATTTTTATATATAATTTTAAATATTAGCCAAATATTTGCTAATATATAAATGGAAAATAGCTTTTTATTGAACTTGAAAAAAAAAAAAAAAATCACAAAATAGAAAAAACAATTTAGATGCTTTTTAAAAACATTGTAATGAATGGTATTATATTTCTATTTAAATGAATTCTATGTGGTAAAGGACATGCAAACACTGCTAAATATTTAGCTATAAACTCTACTGACTGGCTTCTCCTCTGTACAATTTCACATGAGAAATCAAACTTCTTTCCACACACTGAACTTAAAAAAATATATATGTAATTTTTGGTATTTAATTTTTAACGTAATAAATCAGTTTCACTTCCATTTAGCAAGTTTCATTTATGCCCCCGTGACTCACTCTGAGCTACTGGATGCGATCATGCGAATGTGAAGTAAGGACTGATAGGAGAGAGTTGTTTTAATGGAGTTTGATACCGCACGCCAATGAAAAAAATCAGCTTTTCCCGGACAGCATAAATGTGTGTTCCGTGACGATGATGTGACGATGAGTCTCCAGGAGTTCATTCAGTGAGTGTGTGTTTGTTTGCGCGCTTAGAGATGTGTGTGTCTGTGGTGCTTTACTGACTCGCTAGGTGTGTATGTCCTGTCGCAAAATGCAGCTAAAACTCCTTCAAGGTGTTAATAGTTTGACTGCAGCATTTACATATCTGCACTTCAATAATGAGACTAAAATAGGAATACTCCACGTCTTAATTCCATATGTGTTAACGACGATTATGACTTTCATCATATCTGAAGTGTTGTTCCATTGCATGGATACGAACCATAATGTGTGAGGCTGCAGTTGTAGCCTATGTTGGACGCGGCACCTGCTGAACTCCAGTGAAAAAAGCGGTTACGTCACACCCGCCCGCCCAACTGAGCGCAACTCCGAGGCCAGCCTGGGTTGCCAGGTGTGTGCAAAGCACTTGATTTGCAGATAAAATCCAATCCTGCCTCCAATCTTTAATGCTAATTTCATCCTCACGCTCCATCATAACATCACAACTCACGAGACAACTTTTCACCTCGACGAGAAATATCGTCGCGATTTAATCTCGCGAGATCTCGTCACACCCCTATTATTTATGGTTCATAAATTCGGCTAAGCCCTATTTTTACCTATTTACCTATGTGTTTTTAAAGTGACACTGATATCACAAATGCACTTAATACATATCCTTATCCAATTTATCCTTAAAATTCAGAAACATTTGTTAACCCAACCAGTGTGTGTGTAGGTCTCTCAGCTTTTAATCCTCTTGGCACAATGCAATCCTGAAGAGGTAAACCGATAAACAGGATTTATAAAAAAAAATAAAAAAAATCATCTCCAAAGGTGTCTGTTGAAATGATTTGACATTTCTCACACACATTCATAATTAATGCCTTTTAATTGAGTGGACGGATCTAAATGGCAAAACATATGCGAAAAGACTTCTCGCACTTCCAAATCTGCAGAGCCACATTTCTGTTCACCCAAGGCAAGCACAAAGAAGGTTCATCCTCCAGTATGTTCCCTCTGAGAATTACTGCATATCTGCCATCTTTAATGACTCTGTAAGCATCTAATCGCGTGCGCGTACATGGGCCGTTCTCGAAAACAGATGGAGCTTCGCCATTGCAAAACGTAAAAAGACAAAAATGGACACAAAAACTTTCCACACCTCATCAGCCCAATGTCACTTTTTAATCAAAGCGGCCTCTTTTTCTATTAAATTGTCAGCTCTGACGGACATTTACTGTTTGCATTTGTTTATTTGTAGACTGTATTTTCACCATTTCACCTGCCGTAAGCGCTTTTGTCTCACATTGCGGCGTATCCTTTAGAAACTCTTCAAATTAAGAATGGTGCGATGACAAATGCTCCGAGAGCGGCAAATCTGCTTCAGAAGGCAAATTCGAAGCTTGTCTGAATAAGGGGAGGGTGACATTTACAGATTTGATTTTCTCTCCACCTCATCATACCACAGACACCAGCTCGCGCAAGGGTCGCTGTAGTGTCGGCCATGACTTTTTGATCCCATTTTGGAGAATGGGGGCTTTGGAGGAAACGCATTAAACTTTTCTGATATGAGCAGCGATTCGAGAAAACTCAGCTCGAATGGAGGTCAGGTAAATCTATAGGGTGTTGTTTCTGTAAAAGAGATAAGGGTGTTGAGGGGGTCCGCAAAGGCAACGTAAAAGCAAAAGCAGTAAATGTTATGGAGATCAATTACGTCACTTTTGTTATGATCTTTTTAGTGGGTTTCCATGTGCTTTAAAAGAGGACCTATTATGCAAAAATCACTTTTACAAGGGGTTTAAACACAGTTGTGTGGCAACAGTCAGTAAATATAACCGGCTTCTAAGGGTAAACATTTATTAATTTTATTGTTTATAAATCACACTTGATAAAAACAGTCTGCAAAAACACTTTTGACTGACATTTTCCCTTTGAACGTGTCATCAGAGGAGGAAAGCCCCGCCCATTAGTGACGATCTCTCCCTTATTGGCACAGGAGGTTAGTCTTGTTTTTAAATCTGCCGCTATGCTGACACATTGCATTTGTAGCTCCACCCTCTTTTGAAAAAGAGCACAATCTCATCTGAATTTAAAGCGACAGTCACCAAAACGGCACAGTTTCAAAGAGTTACAAAACATTATTTGTGTGGTATTTTGAGCTGAAACCTCACAAAGACATTCTAGGGACATCAGAGACTTATCTTTAAAAAGGGGCATAATAGGTCCCCTTTAAATGAATAGTTCATCCATAAGTGAAAATCTGCTGTTTAAAACGGACTCAAACGGAGGTCAGGTAAATCTATTGGGTGTTGTTTCTGTAAAAGAGTTAAGGGTGTTGAGGGGGTCTACAAAGACAATGTAAAAGCAAAAGCAGTAAATGTTATGGAGATCAATTATGTCACTTTTGTCATGATCATTTTTAGTGGGTTTCCATGTGCTTCTGGCTTTAAAAGGGGACCTATTATGCAAAAAAATCACTTTGTGTTATTTTGCACAGTGTGTGAATATAACTAGCTTCTAATGGTAAACATTTATTAATTTATTTGTTTATAATCACACTTCATAAAAACAGTCCGCAGAAATACATTTGATTGACATTTTCCCTTTGTACATGTCATCAGAGGGGGAAAGCCCCACCCATTAGTGACCATCTCTCCCTCATTAGCATAAGATGTTAGTCTTGGTTTTAAATCTGACACTATGCACACAGGCATTGTAGCTCCGCCCTCTTTTAAAAAGAGCACAATCTAATTTGAATTTAAAGCGATAGTCACCAAAATGGCACAATTAGGATCAAAGCCTAAAAGGGACAGCTTCAAAGAGTTATAAAACATCATTTGCGTGGTATTTTGAGCGGAAACTTCACATGCACACTCTAGGGACATCAGAGGGTTTATTTTAGATCTTTAAAAGGGGTGTAATAGGTCCCCTTTAAATTAATAGTTCATCAAACTAAAAATCTGCTGTTTTGGAATGGACTCGAATGGAGGTCAGGTAAATCTATAGAGTGTTGTTTCTATAAAAGAGATAAGGGTGTTGTGGGGGTCCGCAAAGCCAACGTAAAATGAAAGCAGTACATGTTATGGAGATCAATTACGTCACCTTCGTTTCGCCTCTGTTAATGGATCGATTTTGGCCCATCTGTCATATTACAGAGACGTTTCAGCAAGGACCGCAATCTGTCTCGTGAGAAACGTTCCAGAAAATCAAATCTCATAGCCGTACGCATCTCAAAATGAAAGTGTAGGTTATAATAAAAAAAATGCAAATTGCAAACCAGTACACTATAGATTGAACTCATCTACTGATTACTTAAAAAATTAATAAATAAAAAATGTCGTACATGTAATAAAACTTGGGGAAAAAAAGCCAAATCCTCCAGTGAGATGAGGTGTCAGTTAATTATAAAACTTTGTATAATAAAGACTGAAAAATGCTGGGAAAAGCAACATTTACGGCTCCCAGTACAGATATTAAGGAGCGTCTAGGGAAATTTGAGCCTTTTTCCTTCATTTTTTTTTTTTTTCAAACAAAATTAATGTGACAGAAATAAGGGCTCATTGCACAGTTCCAAGTAGACAGGGGAGAAGGATGGGAGTGCATGTTAATTCATCAATGGCAAACTTTCTTCAAGTGGTCTTCTCTCTGTAACTGTTTTATTAGCCGCATCAGTTGAAGGCCAGCCAGGAAAGAGAAAGGTCTTTTAACTTTAGACTCAAAGTGGGAAATGAAAGGCATCATAAAAAAAGGAGAACGCAGCGAGCGGACATGGTCTTTTACCAAGCTGGCTTTCCAACCTCCATACAACAAGCCTCCTCCGCGCCGCCCTCCAGGGACTTGTGCACTGCATGAAAATCAGTGGTATAGTTATCTATATGCTAATTTCCATGGGACAAAAGGTGAATATTCAGACGCTGGAGTCACACCCACAGCGTTATCCCTGTCTGGTCAAACAAAACACAAATAGGAAGAGCGTGATACAAGAAACGACGTAAACACGCGCAGATTGCAAACAGATCATATGCATCTCATTTAATTATTAATTTCATGTTGCGAGGATGAGCTGAGGGTATGGTCAATTACCAGCGGCATGTGATAAGCAACTGCATTAAAGAAATATTAACAATTCAATGCAATTATGAGCAATATAGCAAAAAAAAATGATGATTTTTAAAATTGATGATATTTAATATTTTTGCATTTGCTCCGAATTTAATTTTACTGTATAACAAATACAAAAACATGAGAATTTATGAGAAAGGAACACACATTATATATTTTTTTAAGTTTCCGATATAAAATATGATAATGCAGGGCTCGAAATTAACTTTTTTACTTGGTAGTACCAGTGCTCCCAACTTCAACAATTTAGGAGCACTAGAAAAAATTTAGGAGCACCCACCAAAAATGAATGACCACCACTGCAAATTGTATATTACGGATTTATTGTATTTGAAAACAACATCAATCAAAAACCAGAAACAACTATCTAACTAATGCTGTGACGACTATTTGATATTTGATATTTGCGCAATAATTCCAAAATGACTGTCTAATAATTATAAAATATTAATGACGACGATGAAGACAATAATATTAACAATGAATTACATTTCTCATTATCATGCTGCCTTGAATGTGCTTGAATGTGAGTTATCTGCTATAAAATGTCCTGTTACATTATGAAAAATAAATCTATGGATTATATTAAAAAAATGAAGCATTGCAGAAAAAAATATCCATTTTGCACTGTTGTTTTTATATGCATGTCAATTTAATAAACACATAATATTTCTGTGATCTGAGTTTGTGAAAAAAAGCAGGCGATTCAGCCAGCACAGTATACTGTATGAGCGGGACGGAGCAGGATTCTCGCGATGACCACCTGCACAGTACCGTTCTTTGTCATGAGCCGCAGTTTCAGTTTAAACTTAGTAAAGGCGAGCTTCTTTGACGATGATGTATACAGTGTTAAGATTTTACATTTAGCGGCCATTTGCGCTGAACATGCTGTGAATGTAACACATCGAGATTTGTGCCATTAAACAGCTGATCTACTCCGAGTCTTTCAGTATGCTACTCTCTTTGAAAACACTCGATTGATCTCGACTGGCGGATCAACATTCACCACATGATCGCTCTCATCGGCACCATTATTTGTAACTTTAGGTGGGTTTGCAAACCTGTGTACTTTTAATTGCGTTTTCCTCAAACTTTAGCTGTTTGCATTTCCCGCGGTCACAAAAGCTCCCTGTCATCTGACAGCGGAAAGCCTTGAGTGATTGACAGCTAATATGAACCAATATCGCGGCAGGGAAGACCGATTCAGAACGTTTTTAGAAATAATCAAAACAGGTCGCACTACAACCATTATATGCAGTCGCACAAATGCTCCCAAATATATTATGAGGTCGCATATATTAAATTTCAGGCACATATGCGTTGGTCGCAATTTCGAGCCCTGTAATGTTACAAAAAGTGAAAAACTGTTAATCTGGAAACAATTAAAACAAGAAAACAGTGCTTCATTTAGAATCACCAAAGCTGTCAATCACTTCACCACAAGTTCACTAACTAAGGTCTGGACTTCTGCAAAAACACTCATTATAATCCATGAAGTTTTCAAGAGTGAAAAATGAATTCTTTATTAGTGTGTTTACACTTTGTTGTTTGTGTGTTTACACAAAGGATTTGCAAATTATTCCGAATAAAATGGAGTGTTGTGTAGGCATGGGCTGGTATAAGATTTTGACGGTTTGATAACCTTGGATAAAAATATCACGGTTTTACGGTTTCACGGTATTGTGATTACTGCTCAAAAATAAGTTATTTTAAAATGTCTGGGTGTAAAAACAACAACTTCTTCCCCATTGAACACAATATGTTTTATTTTAAGAAACATTTAAAAAATTTTGGCTTTTTTATTTTAAACATTTCAGGCTAAACTATTTAAAATAATGACTTCATTAGTTTCAAAAACACAGATTTCATAACAACTTGAAAAGGCATCTTTGGATCGCTTTTCTTTGAATATAAAGTAAAGCCACTGCACTGTTCAGGTCTACAGCATGCTTGTATGTTGGTGTAAGTGACTTGTTTTTCAAATAATTCCTGAATTGTGGGCTGACCAGTAGTTTTTCATTTGGAGGGTCCTTTTGCTGTAGATACTGTTGCCCTAAAAAACCTATTGAAATAGTGGTAAAAAACACATAAAAAACCACACACACACACACACACAAAAAAAACGTACAAATAGCTTAGGAATGGTATAAAAGAAAATGTTTGCAGTTTCAAAACCTTGACTTTTCCAAACTGTGGTAAACCTTGAAACCGGTTATCATCCCATGCCTAAGTGGGTGTGCCACTAACTTCTAACTTCTGACTACTAAACATTCGATTGGCCATTTAGTTCATATTTTTAACAATGCTACAGTGCTAAATGCTGCAAATAATACATAAAAATATGTCATGTGCTTCACAAATCACCTACCAGTGAATGCCTGTCTTAATAAGCTCAGTAAGGCTGCTCGATATAGGAAAAAAACTGACACTGACCACGTTTACATGGACATCAGTAATCTAATTATTTGCTTTAATCTGAATAAGACAATAATATGATTAAGGTGTTTACATGAGTTCCTTTCATGATCCCGTTTTACATGTTATAGCACGTAGATCGATTAATGTCATTGCATCACCACGCTATCCAAAGTTTCATCTAATTTCGGGTGTTTCATTTTTAATTTGTCGACTTTAACTGCAGTTCGGCAGTTTCACTTTCATTCGGGAACATTTCATTCATGCCCCTGTGACAAACTCTGAGGTATTGGATGTGAGTATGAAGTAAGGACTGGTGGAAGAGTGTTGTTTTAATGGAATTTGATACCGCACTCCGAATGAAAAGAAAAAACTTCCGCATTTCATGATGTGGGTGTCTGTAGTCGTTTACTGACTCGATAGGTGCAGAGAATAGTGTCAAACAGCCATGAAAGTCCTACATGACGGTAATAGTTTGATTAAGGTGTTTACATGTCTGTACTGCACTTCAATAATGCGATTAAAATAGCCATACTCCACATGTCTTAATCCGATTTCTGTTTAGATCGATTATGACTTTAGTCAGATTAAGGTAATCAAAAAAAAAAGCAAAAAACATTTTTTTTTTTTTTAATCACTGTTTACATGGTCGACTCTTAATCAGAGTACAATTTCACCAGATGACTGGAATAGCTCTACTTGAAAAAATCAAATAAAATCATAGTTTTAGCCTGACTGTGATGATTTTGTAGAGGAGTGCATCTGCATAAAACACAATAAATCAATCACACGTATTGATAATTACAGTAAAGCAAAAATGCTTTGAAATGTTTTCTGAGAGTCTAGCAATGTTCAGGTACACATATTAAATGACCAAATGTCTACTAACACTGTATAGACTTCATCGCATATGTACACAATTACAATTAATATTTTTTTTATAGTTACAAACAGTATAATTTATTGTGCCTGAATGTTTTACCTGGCTTGAAATCAGTCACAAGCCCTAAAAACACTTGCAAATGACAAACATTTCAATAACTTTACAATTAAACTTCCACAAATCATGGCTCCTGGTCAACTATAATCTCAGTTCGACATTGCAGATCCTGCGATGTGACTATTGCAGATGCAAACATTGCGATGTCAATGCTGAAACGATATATTGTGCAGCATTAAAGTTCAGCATTTTTCCATTATACACAAAGTTCCCTATTTTAATTTCATCATGATAATAATGTTAATATTCAACGTAGCACATTATACCCCTAACCCCGAGCACTCTCTCAACATTTGTGGCTCTCAAAAAATATATATATATATATATGTTTGACTCCTTCAGGCTACATCTAGGGATGCAATGATTAACCGATTTTACTATTAACTGCGCTTTAATTTGTCACAGTTAATTAATCATAAAGACTTCTCAACATCACGTTTCTGCATGGAACAAAACTGCTTCAACTAAACAAAGTTATGCCAACTGTGCGCTAGTTTAAAGTTCCAAGCTTGTACACCGAGGCTAATAAGCACACACACTGAATTAACTATGACTGGGGCTATTAACTAAGGGCCGTTCACGTCGCGTCTTTAGCACGCGCAAGTTCGTTATTTATTTTCTTGCGCGCATATTGGGAGTGATGTGCACGCGGTACGCACACGCTCACGCTTTCTAGGTGCATTTAGTTGAAAGAATGGCGCGAGCGCACTGCGAGTCACGTGACAAAAACTGACCAATCAGCTTCATACTTTGTATGGAATATACACATTTCTACTCCAAAGAGAGAAAAAAAAAATACAAAATGAAAAATACCAAACAAGTTCATAATATAGTTGATCAAAAGTCAGCAGGTTCAGCAGTATTTGACTATATTTGTTCTTTTTAAAAGGGAAATACTTAGCTAATATGATGCTTAGATTCACATTAGACAAATACTATTTTTTTTTATTTATTCTTTTTTCATTCATTCATTCATTTTCTTTTCGACTTAGTTCCTTTATTAATCTGGGGTCGCCACAGCGGAATGAACCGCCAACTTATCCAGCATATGTTTCACGCAGTGGATGCCCTTCCAGCTGCAACCCATCACTGGGAAACACCCATACACTTCCATTCACACACATACTCTACTGACAATTTAGCTTACCCAATTCACCTAGAGTGTGAATAGCATGTATTTGGACTACGGGGGAAGCCAGAGCACCCGGAGGAAACCCACGCCAACACGGGGAGAACATGCAAACTCCACACAGAAATGCCAACTGACCCAGCCTAGGCTCGAACCAGCGACCTTCTTGCTGTGAGGCGACAGCGCTTCCCACTGTGCCACCGCGCCGCCCCTCATTTATTTTCAGTGTAAAATTATTACTTATGTTTATTTACTTATTTTTAAGTCCAAAGAGAAATGGACTATTGTTTGTTTTCTATTATTATTTTGTGCTGTATCATTTGGCGACTGAGCAGCAATAAATAACACTTTCAAATATAAGGAGATTTCATGTAATTTTCTAAACTAGTAGTGTTTTGAAATTAATGACTGCATAATAATCGTGATAACCGTGAATATTCCTCAGACTATAACCATACAACCATAATCTATTATTGTTGCATCCATAGCTACATCAATCTTGTCCATCTACGGTTTATAAATCCAGAAGCAGATAAAAGGCCACATTCTTCCGTGTCGGAGAAAGTGAGATCTTTTTTTTCTGCATGCAATAAAATTTCTATTGAATTAGCAATGACTTGAAGGGTTGGACGATGTCAGTCAAATTGATTTAGCGTCTAGCGAAGCACCTCAAGGTCACGGAGCTCGGAGCCAGCCCCCCGTCCCGGAGAGAGTCGGTAGTGTGAACGCTTTAAAAGCAGAGAGATTCTTCAACAAATCTGAGGAAAAAGTGGAGAAGGAGGGCTGTCGTGACCTTGAGCGCTGGTCCTCCTCCTCGAACCCCTTTGAGCCAGAAAAACATGAGAATCTCGGTGCTAATCTGGGGTTTAACGGCTCATCTTTAAAAGGCCTGGCGGTGAAGAGCTGTTTTACTGTATCTGTCATGGCAGCTTGAGCAAGCATCACTTCAGAGAAAAAAAGAGCAAAGCTTGTTTTAGGATGGGATAAAGAGGGCTGACAAAAACAGATCTCAAATCGATAGTGTCCTCTTGCTTTTGTGCCACAATGATACCTTTTCTTTACTCGCTTTTCCTTTTTTTCCTCCCGTGATTTGTGTTTGGCTAGAGCAAAGGATGATGTTGACTGAATTCTGATCAACTCTGGGCCAACATTACATGCGATGCTTTATCACAACTAATCAAGCTCATATAAAGCATTTTGACAGGATGATTGTCTGATCATGATCCTGACTACAGTGACAGAACGGACGT
This sequence comes from Danio jaintianensis, assembly GCA_903798115.1. Classification (NCBI taxonomy): domain Eukaryota; kingdom Metazoa; phylum Chordata; class Actinopteri; order Cypriniformes; family Danionidae; genus Danio; species Danio jaintianensis. The sequence continues at coordinate 49,020 of CAIGQV010015778.1, forward strand.
AAAGATGAGGATAAAAGAATGAAAGGGAGGATGATAAATCTATTTCCCCACCTCCCCCCACAGAGAAACGGCCTGACAATGATTCACATTTCCTCTTAACGGAGAATAATGTGCCGTCCTAAAGCCATTAAAGGAAGCTTGTGTCCGGCCAGAGCCATGACATCATTTGGCACGCTGTTCTTACCACCTTTTCTGATTCAAATAGGATCCTGGTCCGACTGGTCAGTTTCAATTTTGCTCGTCCCTCCAGCTCCAAGATCAATACCAATCAAAGCAGTGATTGCTCTATTGTTCTGCTTAATACTACAGCTCCTTCACTGGCTCCGAGCCTCCATCGCCATCAACGGCCACATCTGCGCCATTCAATAGATTATTCGCCAGATAGCTATCTGGCATTTGGCTAATGAAGACTGTTTATAGAGAGGAGATTATAAAAATGCAAAGCTCCTCTGTGCTTTTACATTATTGCCACTGTCATCTGCCTGTGAGGGGGCTGTGTGTTTTGAAGGAGATGGGAAAGTTACATTTACTCACACTTTTTTTTGTCCGATTGTTTCTCTGGTAACAAGTACAAGTGCTCAAAATTTAAATGTTATTTGTCATAGAGTCATACATAGTATAATATGCAGTGAAATGCTTACACAACACTCGTGACCTTAGAATAAGAACAATAAGAATAAGAAAAAAAAAGCAAATATTAAATATTTAAAGACTTCCGATATAGAGTATGTGGCTGTAGAAAAAAAAAAAAGTACAAAGCATAAAAATATAAAAGAGCTATCTGTACAAACAGAAACATAGAAGTGTTTCTAGCAATGTGCCTGGTGCATAAGAGAGGAAGGAGTGTATCCTATATAGTATGGGTCCCCAACCACCGGGCCGTGGACCGATACCGGTCCGTGGATCAATTGGTACCAGGCCGCAAAATAAATCATTATTTATTTCGTTTTATTTATTATCTGAAGTCTGAACGATCTTTTATTTTGAAAAATCTTTTATTTAGAAAAATGACCGTATTGTCTCGCTTACATCTCGGTCACTTGAGTGGCCAAATTTAACCCACAAGCAGCACAATGAGTAAGAAACAGACGTCTTTGGAATGTTTCTTTGCTAAAGGGAAAAGGCCCAGTGAACGACCCACGAACTGCCAAGGAATGGATCCACAACCCATTTGTCAACAAAAATCAGGTGAATCCAGCATGTCTGTGCAAGAAGATCAACTGCTGGAGATTGCAAATGACAGCAGCCTTTTAGGGGCCATTCGCATATCACGTCTTTTCTAGAGTTCTCGCAATTTCGTTACTTCCAATGGAGGTGTGCGGCTTGCACGCACAAGCGGCGTGACGTGCTCGCACCTTCCAGACACACGCAGTTGAATGAATGCCACCAGTGCATCACGGGTCACATGACAAGAACTGACCGATCAGCTTCATACTTTCTATGAAATATACACATTTCGATAGACTAATTATCTAAGACAAACACAGAACACCCAAACACTGCAGTCCTTTTTATTTTCTTAAAGAATGTTGCTGTAAAACTGCTGCAATCAGAGTTACAGCAATGTTTTGTCAGCTTGTCATCCTCTGAGAAAACGATTGATGGTCGCCGAGCAACCTACAAACTCCCCCACCCCCCGGTCCGTAGTAAAATTGTCAAGCGTTGACCGGTTCGCGGTGATAAAAAGGTTGGGGACCACTGCTATATAGGGATTCTTTAGGAGATAGTTCACCCAAAAAAAATAAGACATCATATACTCATCCTGGTGTTGTTGTAACGCTATATGCACTTAGCTTTTGGTGCCGCCAAGGAATAAAAATAAATAAAATACCTTGGTTCTGTCAATATAATTGCAGTGAAAATGTGACCCCATTGCAAAAAATGCTTTTCTAATTTAGAGTTTTTGTCTTGTTTCTAGTCCAAATATCTAACAATTCTTAAATCAAGAAGCATTTGCTAGACAAGCAAAAAATACTGTGTTTTCAGAAATAATGAGACAAATTAAAGTGATTTTTTTCCTTAAAACAAGCAAAATAATCTGCCAGTGGGGTAAGAAAAAAAATCTTGTTTTTCATTTTGACATACGATTATTTTGCTTACCCCATTGGCAGATTATTTTGCTTGTTTTAAGGAAAAACTCACTTAATTTTGGCATATTATTTCTTGAAACAAGACAACATTTTATGCTTGTCTAGAAAATGCTTCTTGATTTAAGAATTGTTAGATATTTGAACTAGAAACAAGACAAAATCTCTAAATTAGAAAAGCAATTTTTGCAGTGCAGTATTAATGCATCATTTCAAAAGTGTAAAAGTATAACAGAATGGTCCCATACTAAATTTGCTGTATATTCCAAGTGTTCTGGGGTATGTAGATAGAGATTTGAGAAAAACAAACCAAAACTGAGTATGTTGTTAAATGAAAATCATGACCTTGACCATTAGCTTTTGTGCATGACTGCCTGTTGCAACAATAAGTTCTCATTTTCACAGTTCATTCTTAAAGCCATCTCACAACTAGACTTCTGCTTCAGACTCAGTGAAAAAAAAAAACTATATGGATATTTTTGTGTGTGTGGATTTATAGGCATTGTGTTTCATGTTTTATTAATCTTGATTACTCAACGCTAATGTGCTTTTTCATGGCATGTTCAAAGACAAACAACAAACAGTGCAAATTTAATTTATGTGTGATATTCACTAAACCCTATAGTACACCTCTAAAGAATAATAGTTATATAGGTCTCTTGTTATATAGAACCATTCATTCATTCATTATTTATTTTCCTTCAGCTTAGTCTCTATTTCAGGGGTCGCCACAGCTCAATGAAACGGCAACTATTCCAGCATTTGTTTTATGTAGCGGATGCCCTTCCAGCTGCAACCCAGTATTGGGAAACGCACATACACACTCATTCATACAATACACTACAGACAATTTAGTTTCTTCAATTCACCTATAGCGCATGTCTTTGGACTGTGGGGGAAACCGGAGCACCCAGAGGAAACCCACACCAACACAGAGAGAACATGCAAACTCCACACGGAAATGCCAACTGGCCCAGCCGGGACTTAAACCAGCGACCTTCTTGCTGTGCTAACCACTGAGCAACCGTGCCACCCCCATATGGAACCATTCTT